>CABHPH010140799.1:0-26712 GCA_902168325.1 Peromyscus nudipes | reverse complement strand
ATGTGGGGCCTGGAGATTAAACTCCAGTGATATGTCTTAAACACCTCTGATCACTTATCCTACCAGCTGTAAGTACACAGTAGCATCCAGCTCAGCTTTATTCTCTGTCCCAAGTAAAGCTATAAGGGCATGCTATTTCCCCACAAAGGTTGTTGGATTTCCTATTATGATTCTTCCCCCTAAGTGAGTGATTTTTTTTTTTTTTTAACTCCCGGCTAAGACCTCTAAGGCAATTTGATTGCAGTTCCACAAGTTCACTATCTTGCTAGTGAAATGAGTTGGTGGAGGCACTTTCAGAGCCTATCTGAAATATGATCAGGTTAAGTGTCAGTTAATCTGCAAAAACATTCATATTATATTACCAAGAGAAAACAAACTCTTTGAATTGTATCATCTCAAGAATAAAAGTATGTTCTTCAAAATGGCACAAATAAATTATATAATAGATGTGAAGACTTAGGGAGAATTTTCATGTTCTTGTTTATAATATCTGCAGTATTGACCAACAGTCACAATGAACACTAGGTATTTAACAACTGGAAGAAAGTAACTACAAAGAGTCAAAACAAAATTTTTTTAAAAACTAATTTCTCACTATCCTGTAAAAGCATCTTTAAATGTTTAATGAGGTATCAACAAATGTTTAAAATTTAGAAAAATATTTTCTGTGGTTGCTTTTGTCACCTGGAATCTTAATGAGGAACTATCTAGTTTGAGTTGGCCTGTGGACACATTTGTAGAGGACTGTCTTGATTAATTGATATTCAAGACCCAACCTCAAAGTGTGTAGTACCATTCCTTAGGGCAGGACCCTTGACTGAATGAAAAGTAGAGAGTGAGTTGTGCATTACAAAGTACACACTCCTTTCTGTTCTTGACTGTGGATATAATGTGACCACGTCTCCAAAGCTTCTGAAGTTATGACTTCCCAGTTCTCATGGGCTGTAATTAGAATTGTAAGCTAAAATAAATCCTTTCTCTCCTAAGTGGCTTTTGTCAGGATCTTTTATCCATCAACAGAAAAGAAAACAGAAACTAGTACTGAGAAGTGGTAACAATACTGTGGTAAACATCATCGTGTGGTTTTTGAATCTTTGGAATTATTATTATTGTTGTTGAGAATGTGTAAGATTTTAGAAATTTAGGCTAGAAAAGGCACTGAATGCGATGGCCAAAGCTTAGTGGGACCTTCTTGTGGGAGTTTGGAAGACAAAAGTGCTGAGAAAAATGTTGACTGTGGAGGCCTGGTTCATAAGTTTTCAAGGGGGAACAGATATTCTATCAAGAACTGGGATGGGGCCATTTGTGTGATATTTTGACAGGAACCATGCTGTAATTTGCCTGTGAATGGAGAGCTTCTGTGGGATAAGTTCTGAAAGTTATAGCCTGCTTTGTTTGACAGGAAATTTCAAGGCAGAATGATATTCAGGCTGGTGCTAAAGTGAAATTTGTAATTCATAGAGATTAGTATCTTTATAATGAAACTTACATTATACTGGGACAAGAGGAAGGATATTCTGAGTCTACACCCTTGAGACTTCATTTTAAAGTGATCTAAAGAAAATCTAAGATGATATGGGGCTGGGGGTTTCCTTAAAAGCAACCACATGGGAAAATGCTTCTCCAGAGTCAGCACACAGGAGGCTGATACAGTTGTGGTCCAAGGGCTGAGCTACATCTCCAGAGGACAGCAGAACTTGGCAGTGTTAGTGTTATAAATGTTGTCCATGTAGTACTGGTTCTGAAGACAAAAAAAAAAAAAAAAAAAAAAAAAAAAGAAAAAATGATGGAGTTAAGAGAGGACCTGAAGGAAGCCACTGTAGCTAGGCTACAATTCCTGCAAATAGGCCCTGATAGGCCAGGGTATGGAGCTTCAGTTGCTATAGAGAACCCAGAAAATCAAAAGCAGATCTATGTATCTACTATTCCATGCTGAGAAAGAGGAAGGACAGGTTTTTCAGAGAATACTACCAAATATGTCCTTCACAGTATCATTAGTCCACATCTTATATTTCATACCTTGGTAATTTAACCAAGTATCTGCTAAGGTATTTCATGTGTGTTGTATAGCAAATGAAGACAACTAAATTCTCAGTGGGTAGTTGGTTGTAGTATTTTATTGAAATAATTCTTTTTGTATTATTGTAGTTCACTTTGTTTTGTTTTTGGAGTTGAAGATTGAATCCAAGGCCTTACACATGCTAAGCATACATTTTATTACTGCACTATACTCCAATTATTTAAAAAAAATTCTTTAAATGTTCTATAGTAAATGACATTGGCAAAGGCTGACTTTTGGCTTAAGTAATAGTCTTTAATAGATTGGTTGTATTTTAAATATAATTTTATTTAAAATTTCAACATAAAATTTAAATCAGAATTAGAAGTAATTCATTTAATAATTTTTGTACTAGCTGAACACAAACCTTTGTGGATTTTGAATTCTTTTTTAAAATTAAAAAAATTTAATCAATTAATTTTTAAAGATTTATAAGTGTGTGTGTGTGTGTGTGTGCACGCGCGCGCGTGCGTGCACGCGTGCACATATATGTCTGAAGGGCAGAGATGTTAGGTGCTTTTATAAGTTACAGCCAGTTGTGAGCTGCCTGACATAGGCGCTGGGTCTAAACTCAAGTACTCTGCAAGAATACAACATATTCTTGGCTACTGAACCATCTCTCCAGCTCAGACTTTAGATTCTCATCCCAAGCTATTCTTACTGACATCAGATGAATGGACAAGAGCAGCCTATGGTGATAGTACAAGACAAACTTTTCTGATCCATAAGGAAAAACCAACCGATTAGTTTAGTATAATAAATTAGTTCCACACCAAGACCTGCTTATCTTTGACTTCATGCTTTCCTTCCATATAGAACTTCCTCCTGTCTCTTAACATCCTATCACTCCTTCAAGATTGACTATGACCATCTCTTCCAGGAAGGGTTTAACCAACTGCTACTATTGTTCCACCATCCAACAACATCATTGTGAACTCACAACATAAACTAGCCATTTGTGTCTGAACATAATGCATGCACTAGGACAGTTGTGAATCAAAATTCTTCTAAATCATCTCCGAAGAAATAAAGGAGTGAATAAAAATGGGCTTTATTTTTTTATCAGGTGCCAGTACTCACTGATGTCCTAATTAGGTATTGTAACAATTAGGACTTATACAATCTCTTAAAGAAAAAAGATTTGTTCCTAGAATCAAATATAGTTCAGATGATGTCAGAAAACCAACACTTGTCAATCACAATTTGCTTGCTTATGGTCTCACCCAAAATGCTCAAGTAGATTATAACTTCAAAATGAATATAAGTTCTGTTACTGTGATTCTTGATAAAAGTACACCATGTTTCACCAAAGTTTAAACATCAAACTTGCTGAAAACAAATCTATCATTACTTATTATCTACAACCTCCCTCTTTTTGCAACAGTACAAAGTTTTATAAAATACATGTATTACTTCCAAGAACTACTTGTACTCACCTTGGGCCTCTAGAAGACCATGTGTATTGATTTGCAGGTAATTTCTCTCTCAGTGAATACTCTGCAACCATCATATCAGGAGAAACATAAGCTCCAACACCTATTAGATGAATTTCACCAATAACTAAAGGGAGCACAATTTTTTTTCACATAACCTAGTTTTTTTTCCCAGGGAAATACACTGTTCATGTGAGTAAACTGCTTAATATCTACTCTCTCTCTCTTATAAAATGGAAAGGAAAGAACATTTAATGGAGAGACAAAGGAAGTTTATATTATAAACCAAGTACTAAGTACATTGCTTTTGTGCATATAGAAAAATAACTTCCAGGATTATTTTGTGTACTAAAAAAACTGCCTAAAAGTGTGCACATGTTTTATTAAACCACTTTTCCTAAACTGCTAGATAACACAGTTCCTCAGACTTTCCTAAGAACACATTTAAGGTCTATGTGAAGGCATGTTCAACCCACATCCCACATGACACACACAGCCCACTATAAGCTTATTTAAAACATTATGAAGGTTAGTTTTTGTAACCCAACTTTGCAGAAGAAAATATCCTGTCACGATGTAAAATGATTAAACATACCTGGGCCTACAATGTTTTATATATAGAATAAAATACTTAATTAAACTGTGATTGTTTATTTTAATTTATGTATTTTTGGAGACAGGGTCTCTCTAGTATCATGGGCTGATCTTCCTCCTTCAAGCTTCTGTTTTGCTTGTATTTAAACAAACCTTTTTCTGAAACTGTAAAGCTTACTAACCTATCACACTGGACGTAGTTCCACCTGGACAACCCACTGTAGAAAGGCATGGGCCATTATTTCCAGCACTTGAAACATAAATTGTATTATGTTTCCATACTGCTTCATTAATTACTTCACAAATTCTCCTAAAAAACAAAGAATTCCTTTGAGCAAATACAATTATTCCATATTTAATTTATAACCAGACAAATCACAATGATTCCAAACTGTGTAAGTGACAGTAGCTTTAAATGAGGTGAGTATCAGATCTACTAAGTTATATGATTACATACACATTAACAGGTAGGCTTTTAGTAGGACACAATGTCATTCCAACTGATATAACCTAGTTGAGTTTCAGGGGATTGGGAAGTCATATGAAATGCAAGAAAAACATAAGATAAAGCCTGGTTGGTGGCACACACCTTTAATTCCTGCCCTTGGGAGGCAGGCAGAGGAGTAGCTTTGTGAATTTGAGGCCTATCTGGTCTACATAGAGACTCCTAGGCCAGCCAGCCAAGGCTATATAGTGGGACTCTGTCTCAAAACAAAAACAAAAACAAAAACAAACAACAATAACAATGAAAAAAAAACAAGCAAATAAAACCATATGTGGAAAACACAGTATTAACAGGGTTTGTGAAGTTGAATGTTGAGAGAAAAATAAAAACCAAACAAAACACCAAAGTGACTCCTTCATGTATTTTTGACCAGGGATTATTTGACTAAAAAAGCTACTTAGTATCTTTAGTGATAAAGTTAAATGGGGGAGAGACTAGGAGAAAAGCCTAAGAATTTGAAAATCAAAGAAATCTACTTAGAGATTGACAACAAACAAGAAAGTTTACTGGCATTAGTTAAGGAGGATGAAGAAAATGGAGATTATGGAAACGTCTAGCTCCAAAGGGTCCTGAAAAATCCAATGTGTGATATCTGACAAGAGATTCAAGTTCAGTTACCAAAACACTCAACATTGTGGCTCAGAACTGCTTGTGATTCCAGCTCCAGGGTTCTATTGCCCTCTTCTGACCTCCAAGGACACTGTGTCACAAGTCACACACACACACACACACACACACACACACACGACAGAGAGAGAGATTAAAAAAAGTGTAACTGACAAAGGAGAAAAGAAAATAATGAAAAAGATAATGAGAAAACAGAAGAGGCAAGACTGCACTATAGAAAGAAATGGCTAAAGTGACAGGGTACATATTAAAAGGGGAATAAAATAATATTTCACAAGAAATCCAATTACCTAAAAAGAGTGAGCCACCCAGTAACAGTATAGCCTCTAGATTGTTAAAGCTTCCCTTTTCATAGGACCTTAAATAAACCCTCAGATGTAGCTGTTGTTTTCTCCAGTCCTATCCAGGCCGCAGCCTCTCAGACCCAAATAAACACACACAGGCTAATATTATTTAAAACTGCTCAGCCATTAGCTCAGGCTTAGCTCTTACACTGACTGGCTCTTACACTTAAACCCAGCCCATTTCTGTTAATCTATATGTTGCCACATGTTCCGTGGCTTTACCTGTGTGCCATTACATGCTGCTCCCTGGACGGTGGGCTGGCGTCTCCTGACTCAGTCTTCCTATTCCCAGAATTCTCTTCTCTACTCGTCCCGCCTATACTTCCTGCCTGGCTACTGGCCAATCAGCATTTTATTTATCAACCAATCTGAGCAACACATTCACAGCATACAGTACATATCCACAGCACTCAGATATCAAATAACTGGCATATATTAGTACTTTGGTGATGGGAGTGATGGAGACATTGATCACTAAGTGAATGCTCTAAATATTTCAGATATATATTAATCTAAAGGAAAGGAGCTAAGTGTGGTAAATCAAGTTAAGGCCAACACTGTACTTAAGTAGAGGAAAGATATAGATGACATCTGTTGTGGAACAGTTTCCTCTAAGATTGAAATCGTTCATCCTGCAGGGAAGCTCCTTAAGCAGGAAAGTAAACAATTCAACATGGCTTCAGCAAGTCCTTGAAACTGAAAAGATTCACTAGGCCCCCTCCATGCCAGAGTAAGCAATAAAAGCTGACAGTCCATGTTAGAGTGAATCTACGCTGTAATGAAGACTCTTACAGAAGCTAAGTTGCAAAGAAGACTCTGAGCCCACCAGCTGCCTGCAAGAAGTAGAAACCAGCTGATCTGCCTGAAAGAGGGTTAGAACAACTGAGGCATCTGGAAAGCACAATCTCCAACCTGTTGAGCTGCCTGCAGGCTATGCAGTGTGCTCCAAGTTCTCAGCTTTTGTGAGCTGTCACCCATGCTGGAGTGGGCTTTAATGACGCAGCTATCTTTGGGTCATTTCTGCTCCTGCAAGTAACCTCACCCATAGTACTGTAAGTAACCCCAATAAAATTCACTGGTTTACCAAGTTGGACTCTGGTTGTATCTGTACTTTGGTCTGTTGTGGGCTTCCTATCAGGTGAGTAGATGTATGTGTGTTGTATCTCCCTAGGGAAAGTTTTGTTACAACATTACAAGAAAAAAAGGGATGCAAGAGAGAAAGTATGGATTGAGGAGACAGGGAAGCCTAGCAAGTGGAGCCAGCACGTGTAACAACAGCAAGGTTGATAGATAAGGTCAACAGTCACTGAAGGGAACAGCAAGGTCTGAGCATATCTGAGAACCTGTCTAAGCACCACCGACAAGTCCCAGAACATTTGTGAATGAGCTATTCTGGTGATGGATGGCCCAACAAATCCAAACTGGCTGGAAAGGAAAAAATGGAAGCAGGGATCAATGCCAGAGGGTTTGGCAGGTTGTGAGTCTCAGAAGCACCATTTTGGAAGAGCAACTCTAGCTACCCATGATTGGAATGGTTTGGCAAGGTGCAGTGATTGAACCTGGCATCAAAGACATGACATAGGAGTGAGGGTCTGATGCACAAAACACAATTATTTGCCCATCATAGCTATATTTGACTGTAATTGCAATTCACTTAAACCATTTGATGCTCTTCATTAGGTAGGTTCTATCATGTAACAACTGCCAAAAAAATACTCACCCAGAATTTGGCCAGTGAGTTGCTTCTCCATAGCTGTAGTTGACAAGATCACACTTATGATTTATAACTTCTATCATCTATTAAAAAATTAAGAATCTAGTTTAGGAAGTCATTTATAGAAACATATTAGTCAGTAAATAAGGTTTATAATTCTATCGTGTCTAGACTAATCATATCCTAATTTATAAGGTATTTCTAGGCATACTGTAATTAAAGCCAAAGGGTAGCAGGAAAAACAATTCAAAGTGAAACTATTCTCTTTAGAATGCAGGAACCATAGAAGGAAATAGGGAGAGACATTGATTCTGAATAGATTTAAAGGCACTTAAGTTATATGACAAAGTGAATCATACAAAATATTAATTTACAAAGGGTTTTAATTTCCTTTTAGAATACTGGAGCAAGTTATGTTTTAAAAAACTATCTTGAAAAGCTTACTCAGAGATATACTACAATGAATAAAAATATTTTTTCTACGAAGACTTTAAGTCAAGAAACTTTTTCCTAGTAATTTTTAATTTTAAACTGAATTAATCAGCAATGGTTTGCTTCTAAAAAAAACACTGTTCTGTATACCAAAATACTATTTAATATACTCTTTATAAACCAAGAGTACAAACATTATAGTTGTTTTTTTTTAAGTCTCCAAATTATTAATCTACATCAAGAACTCCCAGATACTCACAGCTCTGATGAGGCCTGTGCCTGTTTCCATGGTGCTTAGCCTTGTATCACCAATCTTAATGGACAGAATTTGAGCACCAGGAGCAACTCCATTCCGTTCAGGCTCTTCTGGAAAATGCCCAGCAGCTATACTAGCTACATGGGTTCCATGAGCTCCTATAGATAGAAATAGGGTATGTGTACACAAGATGAAAAAAAAGTCATCACGTAACTAAAATTTTAACCATTTCAATGTGTATATTATGACAAAAATAATTAAAAAAAAATACAAACTGACTGTATATCTAATAGTATCTCAAATATATTCCTACTATTCACACAAAATAAACTTCAATTACTTATTTTTTTTCTCTACCCTGGATCCTAGTGTTTGTAATAAGTAAATACTGTAAACCATAGAAGACAGCCAATATTGAAATACATAGAACTCACAAGTAACTTGTATCCAAAGCATTTAAAAAAAAAAACTTCCAAACCCAACAAAGAAAGTAGAGAAAGGAGTTAGAGACACTTTGCCCACCAAGCAAAATGGTAAAACATTTGAAAAATCATTTCACAAAGAGGATACAAGACACACAAATAAGAAAACATGTTTTACTTCATTAGTCATCTTGGAATTACAACTTATTGTCACAATGAAGTATCTCTATATATTTTTTAATATTGCTAAGATGTTGAAGGTTGACAATAGTTTAGTATATACCATACAATGTTCTTGTTGAAGAAATTTCAACACAGGTATACTTATAAATTTAGCAATCTCAACTCTGCCCCAGTACCCAAAAGACAAGTGCAAACAAGTTTATCAAGGTAGTCACAAAAATGTTCATGGCTGCATTATTTATGTAATTCAAAATTCCAAATAACTTAGGGTTCACTAAAAGTAAATGGATATTTAACATATTAATCCATAGAATTGAGATAAATTATTATGGATTGAAGTGAAGCTTACAAAAATAATGATGAATTAAAGTCTCATACAAAAACTGGGTTAATTTCATTTATATAATTGGAAAAAGAATAAATCATGTAGAAATGAGACTATTTTTTATCACTTCTGACTCAACACAAACACCCCCATATGGTCCAAAGTAATCACAGAAATGTAGTAATGAAAATCAAGACAGTAGTTAACTTGGGAGAAAGAGGTAAAGGTTATTGTTTTTTGTTGTTGTTGTTGTTAGCATATAAAATAATAAATTTCATTATGATATTTTTATATATTTATCGTACTCTGATTTCATTCAGTCCTCATTATCTTCTTTTGAATCCTCCTATCTCTAGTCTTTCTCAACACAGTCACACCTTAATGTACTCTCTTTCTGTCTCCTCACCTGCCAAACCCTGAAGGCAGCATGGTCTTTCCACATTTTTTTTTTTTTTTTTGGTTTTTCGAGACAGGGTTTCTCTGTGTAGCTTTGCGCCTTTCCTGGACTCACTTGGTAGCCCAGGTTGGCCTCGAACTCACAGAGATCCGCCTGGCTCTGCCTCCCAAGTGCTGGGATTAAAGGCGTGCGCCACCACCGCCCGGCTCTTTCCACATTTTTATATCCTCAGCATAAAAACACCCAAGCCTATCTACAAAATTATTTGGCATGCTCTTCTGCTTTATACAAGTGTTTTATGATAGATATGTTTTCACTAAAACTCATATTTGACATTTGTATATATTATTTTTGATTATGTAATATACACAAATATTTACAATCTGTCTCGGATAGTTATCTAGCAGTATACTATCTAGTAGTCAACTTATTTAAACTTACACAGAATACTATAATGAGAATCTTTTTACCTAAGTCTCTGTACTTATGGGTGAATTTCTCAAGGGTTAATATTTATTAATAGATTTTTCTGATGTTAAGATTTTGCTTTTATTTATGAACTACCTCTACACAGTTATAACTTTAAAAGAAAAGAGATAAATCACATCAAAGTTTCTAAGCTTGGCCCTTCAATAGGAATTTCTATAATGAATTCACTAAAGCCTTACTCTGACCTGCAGGAATTTGTCATTCAGCCACTGCATAACTATCTCTCACTAGTAAATCTGATAAACCAGATACCTCCACTGGTCACAATGGAGAGTAGGTTTCCATCATCATAAATATTAACAGAATAATTCAGCATCTCAGCTGTGCCAAAAGAGCCGTATTCTTGGGCCTCTTTGTAGTTTCTTAATACAGTAGATTTACTCAACTCTCCATTTTCATTCGAATCAACACAGGCTCTGTTGGGAAGGAGAAATAAATAGGTATTAAAATTCACTCTTCCACCCCTTGTTCTGAAGATCACACAATACATTTTCTCAGTCATCTTCTCATGCATACTTCTTCCACTACTCAAATCCAATGACTAGATTCCTTTGTTTCAGAGTAAACAGTAAGGCTTAGCTCAGAAGTCTCCAAGAAGTCAGTGCTAAAACCATGCACAAGGACACTGATGGTCACAGATGGTATAGAAGAAAATCATCTGGGCAGGTGAGAAATTAAAATTGAAGCTTGGGTTGGAGTGTAGACTAGTTTAGGAAGGTTCAGACACTTCCTGCTGCCACTTTTAGTGCTGGCGTTGAAAATCCAGCAGCCTCTACAGCTTCCTGATACCACATGACTATAAACTCCAAACTTTAGTCACATATAGTTTAGGAAAACAGATTTTGTTTTTTATTTTTTAACAAAACAAAATTGCCACCTAATTTTATGGTTCTATTCCTACCTGCTGTTCACCCATTTTATTTATTTATTTATTTATTTATTTATTTATTTATTTATTTATTTATTTATTTACTTACTTACTTATTTACTTATTTACTTATTTATTTGAGACAGGATTTCTCTGTGTAGCTTTGATACTTGTCCTGGATCTCGCTCTGTAGACCAGGCTGGCCTCGAACTCACAGAGATCTGCCTGGCTCTGCCTCTCAAGTGCTGGGATTAAAGGTAGTGTGCCACCACCGCCCAGCCATTTTATTACTGTTAAATTTCAAAGGATATGTATTTTAAATACATTATTAGTCTATTTAAATCAATCTGATTAAAAAGTCACAAATGAAACGTATGTTATATAAAAATCAGCCCTTTGTTTTATGTTTATTTGTGTATGTGTGTGTATTTTAAGACAGTTTTACTACACAGCCCCAAATGGCCTGATAGTCACTAAGCAGCCCATGCTGGCCTTGAACTTGTGGCAATCTTCCTGTCTACCAAGTACTGAGAATGCACATATCCACCATTACGTCTAACCCAGGACTCAACATTTAATTACTGTGTTATGTTGCCAAGTTAACTTAATCTATCTCTATTTAAAACATCTATGCTCAAATTTTCTTCTTTTTACCCTTAACATGTTTTTAGTAAATGCTCCACACTATTTGTGGTTACTTTGCAAACTGCCCAGTTTTAACAAGGATTTCCATATATCTCAGTGATCAACCTGCCAAAATGTGGTTAAGTAAGATTTTAAAAAAATAGATAAATGTAATGTTTAATGTAAAAAATGCTAAGTTCAAAACATAATGTTATTAAGTGACATGGTTATATAAACCAAAACTTTTTGCAGCTTGAGAGTTTACAGTTCTTCAGGGTAGATAAAAACATTTGAGATTACCTCCAGGTCTCACCATCATGCCACACCAAGCAGTCATACACAGGGCCTGGATCACTATACTTTTTCTCAAAAGAATTAAGTAATTCCACTTGACTTTGCAGCTCTTCCTTGATTAGTTTATTGGCCTATTAACCAGAAAACAGATTAATATTATAATATTTTTTGTGTACCTGAAAGTTGTATTAACATATGACCAAAGACAGTATTGAACAAACAGAAAAAAATAAATAAATCACTTCACTTTGAAAAAATAATAAGAAAACAAAATATTTTTGCAGTGTTGGAGACTGAATCTAGGGCCTCCAGTATGTAAGGCAAGTGCTCTACCAACTGAGTTATATCCTCAGTCTACAATTTCACTTTTGATTATGAAAATGTATATAATAAAAGAACAATTAAAAAGGATAAACACTAAATTGTGACTTGCTTCAGGGATGGCATAATGAAAGCTTTTCATTTGTTACTTATTAACATGCCTGGGTTGACCGAAGTTGCTGCAATTAGCATATTATTTTCACAATAAACAAAGGCAAAAGGCTTACTACTAATGAATTCACATATATAGTATATTTCATGGAAGTCCTTTGAATGCATTCTCAAGGTATAAAAAAATTCAATGCAAGGTAAGTCCCTAAATCAGCAGTGTCTACCTCTGATTCCATGAGAAGCTGTTACCTTACTGGGAGACCTGAATTTTAAATTATGTGTTCATTGAATATTTCCACAGGGTGTAGTTCTTTATAAGTATTATTAAAGTTAACTGTATTTTATTCTTTAAACAAGAATTGTTGTATTTATATTATAGCATGATGACGGCTAGAATTGTTTACAATATTATAATTTTGAAAACTATGAGAATAACCTGGGAATATTGATTTATTGTCCCTGAATCTCAGAGCAACACCTGAAAAAGTTGAAAACACTGAGAAGCTTGTTGGCGTTTTCAATGTTGTAATTCTAAATTGTTAACACTGTTGATGAATAAACATATTTTGATTTTGATTTTTATAGAAAAAGCATAAAAACAAACAAAAAACCCACAAAGACATTATTTTCACTTATAAACTGATTAAAAAATTAAGAGGTTTGGAGCAGTAGTTAGAAGCAGTTGCTACTCTTGCAGAGGACCTATATTTACTTTCCAGTACCCACATAATGGCTCATAACTGTGTAACTTCAGTTCCAAACAATCCACTGCCCTCCTCTGGCCTGAGGACACTATGCACACATGGTGTAGGCAAACACTCATACACATAAAATAAGAATAATAAAATAAAATAAAAATTAATGGGTACACATATATGCCTCTGGTGGGAATATAAACTGGCATAATCATTATGATTTATGAAAAGCTATACCCCAAAATATTTTAAATGTTTTTCTTTTTTTAAAGATTTCTGGGCTTGGGGATTTAGCTCAGTGGTAGAGCACTTGCCTAGGAAGCACAAGGCCCTGGGTTTGGTCCTCAGCTCCGGAAAATTTAAAAAAAAAAAAAAAAAAGGTTTTCTTCTGTGCCTTTAATCCCAGCACTCGGGAGGCAGAGGCAGTCAGATCTCTGTGTGAGTCTGAAGCCAACCTAGTCTAAAAAGCGAGTTCCAAGACATCCAAGCTACAGAGAAACCCTGCCTTGAAAACAAAAACAAACAAAAGATTTTGATTTTATGTATGTATGAGTGTTTTATATGTATGTATGTATGTGTACCACCTGATGCCTGTAGAGGACAGAATGAATTGGATCTCTGGGAACTAGAGTTACAGACTAACTCTGAATCCTCCTCGAAAGCAGCAAGTGTTCCTGAAAACACCAAAGTATTTTTAACTGCTGAGCCATTTCTTCAGCTCCTAAAATGACATTATTCTTAACACTCAAAACAAAACACAAAGCCAGTACCAATCTGCAAAATGAACCAACCATATTATACCCATAAAAATAGACTATCATAACAAAAGTATAATGAACTTCAATACCTAGGACATGGCAGATATTCTAATATTCTCAGCAAAAGAAACTGCCTAAGAGCTCTGTATGGTTACATCTTACAAACATCAAAGAGGAAAATCATTCTATAGTGTTAGAAGACAGGATGATGACTGTCTTGGGGATGACAAGTGGGACAGTGGCTAGGGAGAGGCACAGAGGAATTTCCATGTGCAGCTGGTAAAGACTTCATGGCTATATTTTAAAATATTCATAATGCATATGTAAATTGATGTGGCATAATAATGTCAGAACTGGTAACTTTAACACACTGAGAAAAAAATTGTCAAGGGATGAACCCTATGAAAATGTAGTCTACTGAATTCTTTAGAATACTAGTATGATTCTTTGCAACATTCAAAAAAAAGTAAGTAACACCAACTTGGGAAGAGCCATTGTTGGCAATATCAAATTCTTCTTGTTTTCTACAAGCTTCTGCAAGCGCAACTCTGTGAATAGGATCCCAGATTTTTTCCTTCCGTTCTTTCTGCAAAGACAAAAAATTCATCTTACAATCAGGCAGACAAAATAGTTAGGTAAACCTACATGGTTATATTTATACCTTGCTAGCAGTTCAGATATTACAAAATTCTAAAGGCTTACAAAAACCATTTCTAGTTAAGGTTTTAAAGTAGTAGATCAATTAATGATGTTGGTTAGGAGAACGAGCTTATCAAGTCACACCAAAATATTTTTATATTATTATTCCTCAATTTATAACCACCCTCCTCTAAAATGTAGTGTATCTTATCAGGAACACTATTATTTAGAGTAGAAAATACTCACTCCTGGACCCATACAAAATTGGAAAATGCAGATAGGAAAAACAAGGTTATGACTAAAGAAAGACTGTAGCTTCACTGGGAAGTGTAGATATCCTCAATCATTCCTGTCCAGGATGCCTCATCATCTTATACTGGACAAGGCTCCATGCTTCTGAAATTGGTCTTAACCTTTATCTCCATTCTTCATCACATAGTATCTCCTATCAAAAGTTTTCTAGATAAGAGAAGCCTTTCAGTAAACTAATAAACTGGACTATCTACTAATAATAAGAGTCTATGTCAACTATATGATCTATATTCGTGTATCAATTTGTTACTTATAAAAGCTGACTGAACATAATAATGTCACATCTGTGTGTTTATATCAATCAAAGCTATGTGCATTAAAATAAGTTCTGGCTCATGGATCTAAAAGGAAGAAGAATATTCTGATTAGATGACAGCACCCACATTTCTATCAGGATTACTGTCAAAACCTATACCTTGTTTTATAGTTGAAGTATTGGACTCCTATCAGCAATTAGTGTCATAGCAATGTTCAGAAATGGCACCATGCAATACAGTAACCCATAGCAGTTCCCTTAATAGAGCATATATTAAACACTTCAAACATTTGCATCATCACAGAAAGTTTCACTTGACAGCAACTCTTTAAAGCAAATTCCTAACCACACTTAGCTCTTCTTTCTCCAGCTACAGACATGTTTTATCTTATTTATGTGCTTATATATGTGTCTGTGTGAATTTATGTGAACTATGTGCATGCTGGTGTCCACAGAAGCCAGAAGAGGGCATCAGACCCCCTGGAACTAGAGCTATAGGTAGTTAATAGTCATCTGACCTGGCTGTAGGAACTGAACACGGGTTCGATGCAAAGGCAGTAAGTTCTCTAAGCTGCTAAGCTATCTCTCCAGCCTTACTTGTGTTTCTTATACACATACTTCAATAGCTTTAGATCTGATTAACGGAATAGTATTAAATGATGACAAACTGAGAACAAGAAGATTAGACAACAAGATAAATGGGGCAAATTCTTAGAAAACACAAGAACAAAAATAAAGAGGCCTATACTTCAAGAAAGTTCTTTAAAAAATCTAAAGCTCAGTTTATGTCATCTACTCAAAAGAACCCAAAAGCCCGAGCTTTAGTTTAGTTTTTTGTTTTAATTTCCTTTAAACTAACTACTCCAAGCATTCAAGACCAAGAACCACTTTGAATAAAAAAACATACTCTTGAATAGTCTTTCAAAGTTCAAGTCCCTCAAAGATTTAAGACCTTATGAGAGTTTACAAAAGCAAAATTAAAAAAAAAAATCCCTTTTCTTCAAGTAGGAATCAAATCTAAGCATATACACTTGCAAGCAAACTGATACTGGGTTTCTCATTACCTGTATCCTTTCCTTGAGAGCCTTTGGATAGAAGTCATAGCCATTTTTAATGCCAATATGATATTTTCCCGAAGGATTTGTCCAACTTGCAGGAATCTGTAGATAAAACAAATTGTCCACTAACTTTCCAATGCCAATGATACACCACTGTGAGGTCAAACTATTTCACATCTACTCTACTGGCTCACATTGGGTAAAGAAAGAGACTTATGTATATGAGAAATACTTTTACTATTCTAAGTGGTCACTTAATGTCACTATGGCTTTATAGTTTATAAAAGTCTTTGAAAATGTATTATTTCATTAAATCGCTAAGATTATTTAGTAGTTCTTAAACACTGCTTACACCCCATCTCTCCCTTTATCACACTTGTGCCAATTAAGTAGCAAGGCGGAGAAGCAATTTGCAGAACTTACTCCACACTCAGATTTCCTATTTAGAGTGAGAACGTCATTCTTCAACAACAGCACCATACAGATAATGCACAAATATTAAACAGGACTCTTTGAATCCTTATGGACAAAGCACTATAAAATCATGTTACTTTCATTTAAGATCTGTAACACTCTCTAAAATTGTCTCATCATCTTTAAAAATAGTTTTTTAATAGAAAGATGAAATGAAATTACTTATACAAACAGGAAGGTAAAAAATTGGAATCTAGTTCCATCATGGAAATCAAAAAATTCAGATCAAAAGATGAGATTTTAAACCAGATAAATGTGGCTGTGGAAGTTTAAAATATCTAAACTTCACCACTAAAGTGGGGGATGTTAACATTTATCTCCTCTTGTGTGCAAGGAAAAAATATCCCATAATCCTAACCTTATAACTCTTTTTTAGGGAAAGGCAAGGGAGAGATGTATATTATCTCTCTATTCTTCTTGGAAGCAAAAACTAACACTGTTTAAGAGAAGTTGATTCAGCAAAAGCAAGCAAGCACTCCAAAGAAAGGTGAGAGTTGGCTGTTTCCAAGGTGAGGTGGCAGCAATGCAGCTCTGACATATATGTCTTAGAAAAGTTTCTACGAATATTTATGTGGGTGATATATTCATGGGGTAAACGAATACGTCATTTACCCTCTTCTCTCCCCAAATCATGGGAGGTGAATTCAAAACCACAAAGTAAGTGAAACAATGAAGCCAAGGTCTTTAGGGGTTGTAGGCCCTTCATTAGTGCATGTGTGGGAAAATACCCTGGCACCTTAGCTTCTGATATACTGAGAACAGCCAACCTATCAGCAGCCTCAAGGCCATTTAACCACAAAGGGGCATTATGAAAATGCAAATGCCAAGATACATCAGCACTTTCCCTTTGAGAATGGCTCAAGGTTCATGACTGCTCTCATGCTCTCTGTTGGTTGACTTATTTACTTCTACAAGATTAAGATTGCCTGTCATTTTAAAAATTGATTTATCATGAAAGCTGGGATTTGCAATAGACAGGCAGGCTGCTCAAAGAACTTGACTCTGGCTGCCTAGCTCTACCACTCTTGTCTATTTTTTACCAAACAGTGAAGCTAGGGATCATAACTCAACTTTATGATTCTTATATATAATAAAATGCAATGAGCATCAACCAGTTTAAAATATCAAAATCTATTCCTATTCATCCTAATTATGAAAAAAAAAAAAGCTGTTACCTACCAACAATTCATATCTAGCTGGCTTATGCCTTTAATCCCAGCACTCAGAGGCAGAGGCAGGTGGATCTCTGTGAGTCTGAGGCCAGCTTGATCTATATAATGAGTTCCAGGACAGCCAGGGTTACACAGACAGAGACCCTGTCTCAAAAACAAAAACAAAAACAAACAAACAAACAAAACATCCTCACTTGTCTCACTTATACAGTATCTTTCCCCCAACTCATTCCCATGTTCCATAGCAATTATTTCCCACATAGAAAACTTTTGGGTGAAAATTTCATAAAATTAGATCTATGAAAATTATTATTAAAGGCCTACATTTTAACTAATAATTTGTGAGTCAACTGGCTGTCTATAGAAACTCATCCATCATCAGAAAGCATATTCATCATATTCTTGTAATATCTTGACATAAAAAAAACAATGGAAAATGTTTCAACAAAATGCCACTACCAGGCAACACAAATACCCACTGTACATGTACCTTTGTAAACTTTGCCTAGTACAACTGAGAATGTTCAAAAGGCTCTGAAATGCCAACTAATAAAGAAAAGCAAAACTCAAAAGCCATTAGACATATTTAACACATTAGTTAGCATATATATATAAAACAATGAAAATAATCCTGTTGTCAATTCATATTTAACTATAAATAAAACAAAAATTCTTCAGGGTCCATGGAATCACATACATCTCAAAAATTAGGATTATCTATTTTTCCTTTAAAGGTAGACTAGTTATAAAAATTATATAAAAAACTCAGAGAATAAAAGTCATGCTATATAAACTTAGGCAATTATGAAATATCATTTTATCTACTTAAATAGTTTACATTTTGAAGTTATGTATGATATCTTTTAGAAGCAAAGCTTTACATTTTCACCATTTTAAGACAGTCATAAAAAAAGAAATACATAGCTTTAAAATAATAAAGTCCTTAAAAAGGGAATAAAGCCTTTTTTAAAAAAAAGCCACAAAGATGGAAAATACACAGAGAGTCTGGATACTGTATGTTATTGTGTTTCCTGATAAGAGACATTTGATTATAAATGTTGCTGGATTAATCCAACCTATATATTTTGAAAATGCCTTGACTTCAAAATTTAAGTCAAAAGATATATTACTTTGCAGAATAGGTTATGCTTTTATTTCCAAAGGAAATGAGAGGCTGTGGATTCATTCTGTGTTAAGAAAAATCAGATTTGCTAAAGGAAGACCCCCTGAAAAATCTCCAATGGAAACAGATGGCCCAGATGATCCAGTGTTTCAGAGCACCCCTGCTGCAGTTTCCTCTGAATTCTGCATCCAGAAAGGCTTCAAGGCTGCTACAGGCTGAGATGATCCAGCCTCACAGACTACTCCAGTCAGGACTTGACCATGATCCTAAATTTTCTCAGGGTCCCCATAGATTAACAGTACCCCTAATTAGCAGGAAGTAGCCTAGGAAACTATGCCCATATTCCCAAAAAATGCATTATGGATGTTTGTCTTTGTTTAGGTGGTTTGGTTACAAATAGTTACTGGTAATAGTCAATCTCTTGAAGAAAAAGAAAAAAGTGGGCTATGATACAGAAATGATGGAGAAAAAGGTAGATTATTAAATCTACTTTAATCCAAAAAACAACTGTTAATCTTACATATTTTACATCAGTATGGATTTTAGTTTACTGATACAAATTTAAAATTTATTTTGTTATACTGTATGTATATTTCTACTCTTATTTAGGATATTATGTTTATGCAGCTCATTTAAAATGTAATATATAATTAAGAAATGCAGACTAATAGTCATCTATAATAGCAAACTTATAGTCATGTTAGGTATGTTTCATAGAGAGATATATTTCAGATAGACGAGTAATCTTCAAACACTTCAAAGACCTACAGAATATGGCATTTAAAATGTTTTAAGAACTTAAGACTTTTCTCGACAGTGAGATACATCTGCTCCTGGTAGCACCAATTACTTCAAAGAGGATGGTGGGCATGGAAGAAACTCTAGATGAAGTTTGTTTTCTTTATGGCAAAAGTTAGCTACTGGGCAAGAAACTCCCCTTGCCTTGACTGCCGACAGTAAGTACGCTGTCCAATCTGGACAAGCAGGACACAAAGAAAAGCAACTGCCAAACTCTGCCCAGATAGGGTAGGACAGTCCTACAGATCTTCCTGCTTCTGAAAAAGAGTCTGTCAGACATGCTAGGCCTGTAGGCCAGAACTAGATGCCTCAATGTTGTAGAGGAACCTTGGGTGACTGGCCAGGCAGCTTGAGGTCCCTGTCATTGTCATTAGGTAACATTTCACCCTTCTGGGGTCTTTGAAGGAGTTGAAAGACTAGAGAGTTATAATTATAGTTTTCCTCAGTTATGATAAAAGATAAATTAGATACAACACATTAGACTCACCAAGATAAGATAGATAATAAGTATTTTCTCTAATTTTGCAAAATGCAAATGGATTAGTGTTACTGTAATTCTTAACTATTTTTGTTGTAGATAGTTTTACTATATTACAGTTAAAAATCTTCCTTCTTAATTAGACAAAAAGGTGGAATGCTGTGGAATAATCCTTTTCTACACTATGAATATGTATTACTCTCATTGGTTAATAAAAAGCTGACAGGCCAGTAGCTGGGCAAGAAGTCAGACAGGAAAGCCATACTGAGAATGCTAGGAAAGAGAAAGGGTGTCAACAGCAGACACAGAGGAAGCAAGATGAGAACACTACACTGAGAAAACGTACCAAGCCAAGCACCTAAAACATAGATAAGAATATGGGTTAATTTAAGTGTAAGACCTAGTTAGTAATAAGCCTGAGTTACCGACCAAGCATCTATAACTAATATTAAGCCTCTGAGTCAATTATTTAAGAAGTGGCTGCCAGGTATTTGAGATCAGGCAGGCAGGAAAGAAACTTCCGCTACAAGCCTCAGCATAAAGATAATTATGTTATATATGACCTAGTAAAGCTGTATCTCCATGACTCAGCAATTCTACTTCTAGCATACATCCTGGAGACAGCCTCGCGAGCTGTACCACATGGCTAAGTCAAAGAAACTTACTGTGCTACTTTCAGAAAATGGTGTCCTAAAGAGCTAAAGAGAACCAAAAAGCCATGGTACCAGTGACTAATAATTATTCCTTCCTGACTACTGAAAAACATCTCAATACCTCTGTAAGTATATTTTATGCATGGATGGAGAAAGGAAAGATTGGCAGAAAGTCTATATGAAGGGCAATTAGTTTTCCACCATCCTATTCCACAAGCTATCCAAACTTAACCAATCAGTAGATCCCCCTATGTGGACTAGGAGGCTGGTCCAAATGTCAACCCCCTGGAGAATATGCTAGCAAATGAAGCAATGAAACATCTAGAGAACTGTCTGCATGTGAGTAAAAGGCAAAATTATCAGTCTTAATTGTCTTATCATTTTTTAAATTTTTTTTAATAATTTGATTTAATATTACATATCAGCCACGGATTCCCCTGTCCTCCCTCCTCTCCCCCCCACCAGCCCACCCCCCATTCCCATCTCCTCCAGGGCAAGGACTCCCCTGGGGATTCAGCTCAACCTGGTAGATTCAGTCCAGGCAGGTCCAGTCTCCTCCTCCCAGGCTGAGCAAAGTGTCCCTGCATAGGCCCCAGGTTCCAAACAGCCAGCTCATGCACTAAAGACAGGTCCCGGTCCCACTGCCTGGGTGCCTCCCAAACAGTTCAAGCTGATCAACTGTCTCACTTATCCAGAGGGCCTGATACAGTTGGGGGCTCCTCAGCTATTGGTTCATAGTTCATGTGTTTCCACTAGTTTGGCTATTTGTCCCTGTGCTTTTTCCAATCTTGGTCTCAACAATTCTTGCTCATACAATCCCTCCTCTTTCTTGCCGATTGGACTCCTGGAGCTTATTTATTACATATCTAGCCGGGCGGTGGTGGCGCACGCCTTTAATCCCAGCACTTAGGAGGCAGAGGCAGGCGGATCTCTGTGAGTTTGAGGCCAGCCTGGTCTACAAAGCAAGTTCCAGTAAAGGCACGAAACTACACAGAGAAACCCTGTCTCAAAAAAGAAAAACCAAACAAACATATAATTTCTACCTTTGAGCACTAGTGACAATAGTTTATATGGCTTATTTAAAGCTTAGGTTATTATAGTTATCTAAAAATAAGCAACTAAGAATAATTATGTAGGTCTAAATCTACAGGACTCACTGGAAATATGATCTACTGTCCAAGAGTAAATTAATGCACTTCAAACTAAGTCTGCTTGTTTTGAAAAATGAAAAATAAAATCACTCAATTTTTTTGTCATCCTCTAAATGCATTAACTAGTAACTCATGAATAGCTCTATGCTTATTTTACAGCTATTGTCTCATGCTTAGCTCACTTGTGCCTTTCTACCAAGGACAAAATAAAACAAAGCCAGTCATTTAAGTTGGAAGAATTAGGGCATAAAGATTTCTTCATGATCAGGTTCACTGAGAAAATGATGAAGGCAAAACTCTATAGGTGGTTACTTTCTCTGTTTTTCTATTCACAAGTTAAACCACTTGTTGACCTCAACTGAAAAAAAATAAATAAAATAAAAGACTTCACCGAACAAATAACTTCTAAGATGACCCTCAAAATCCACACCTTACAGTATACATGCTGTTATAAGATACCTTTTCCATCATCATACCTGCTGATTTATTGACTGATTTCCAATAAACAGAATACAATGAAGAGGTGGACTGTCACCTGTAAGCTAACATTATAAAAAAAACCATGACTTTCACTTTGATTGTTCTCTTAGATCTCTTGCCCTGAGAGAAGATAGCTGCCATGGTATACTATAAAACAGCTCTGTCCAGAGAGCCATGTGGCAAAGAAACAAGGTGTAGTGGTGCAGCCTTTACCCAGCACTTGGGAGACAAAAGTGAGATTGAGGCCAGTCTGGTCTACCTAGAGTTCTAGGACCACACAGAGAGACCCTGTCAAAAAGAACAAAATAAAACAAACAAACCCAAGTTATTCATGGAACAGCCAATTTCCCAATGCTCCCTAGCTAAGCCTTTAAATGAAACCACAACCACAGCCAACAATTTACAACTTCATGAGAAATTCACAACTATAAGCATCCATCAACATCACAACCTAGGTTCCTAGAAGACAGTAATGGAACATCTTATTTTAAACCAAGGGCTTTTGGGATAATTCACTTTACAAGTAACAGGTAAATACTACTCTACTGCCCATTTTAGTTAAAAAACATTTGATGCTTTGAAGCAACATTAAAAAACAAAGGAAGGGGGGGCAACAAGCCAAAAGAACCCATTCGATAAGAAAAGAAATGTTTCAACCTTAAGCACTCTTCCAGAAAGACCAATAATTTCACCATCTTTTGGTTCTACTTCTGTAGCAGTATTCACATCACCACTTCCTGTGGTATCAATGATATCAATGATTTTTGGCTTTCCATCAGTTGTAACCTAAAAATTGAGGCAAATAAAATGAGTTAGTTTTGTCTTTAAAGAAAATAATATAAATCCATGAGTATATACACACTATATATATAAAATTACCTATGAAATTTTTCACTTATATTAAAAATATAATTAAGACAAAAGTCTAACAAATAAACACAAAAAAATTAGTCATGGAAAACAATATACAACCCTCCAAGTAGTTTCATATATTTCTTTAGTATTTATAATCTTTTGGGTGTTGGATACAGCAGCTGTCAGTACACAAAAATCCCTTATCTTATATATAGCATAGTAAGGAAGTAGACAATAAATAACGATGTAAAATACTGAGAAATTAAGCAGAAGACACAAAATAAGTAGTATGGATTTTAACTTGGTTGGGCAAAGAAGGCCTTTCTGAGAAGGCAACAATGAGCAAATATATGAAGAAAGTGAGTTCTGGGCTGGATAAAAAGCGGTAGTATTTTATTACTAAATGTCACACCAGCACTTCAAATTTAGTAAATTCCAAGTTCAAAGGTGCTGGGCCGTGGTGGCACACGCCTTTAATCCCAGCACTTGGGAGGCAGAGGCAGATGGATCTCTGTGAGTTCGAGGCCAGCCTGGCCTACAGAGTGAGTTCCAGGACAGGCTCCAAAGCTACACAGAGAAACCCTGTCTCGAAAAACCAAAAACCAAAAAACAAACCAAGTTCAAAGGTAACACACTCCCAAATCTGTTTTTCTCCAAATGGTATCTTTACAGATATCATACACCAGTTGTTCAAGCCAGAAACAGAAGTCTTTCTCTGATTATCTAATTTATACCCTGCACCACAGCTATTGGGAAGTACTTCCTCTAAAATGGAATTCAAATCCATTTTTCTACTTTTTATCACCATTGTGCCAACTTGCCAAACCACTGTCATCTCTTCCTTTCATAATGGAGGTACCAGCTTCTTAAACTGTAGCTGAAACTACTCTTTATAAGGATCCTGTAACTTAATGTTTGTGGTGTCACAAAAAACCTGGCAACAGTAAAAGGTTATGTCCATTTTGTTGACTATAATTGCTGGCCTAAAGTCATCCTCTACTGAGGCCCACAACAAGCACTGTCAGAAACAATGTAACACCAACTTATCTATAGCCTTCATTCTATCCATGACTGATATTTCTTCCGCCTCTGCTGGCAAGGAGAGGCATGAGAATAGGCGTAAAGTGAAGGAAAGGGATGGAAAGAGAGAGGAAATGCTTGCCGCAGCACCCAAGCCTACACTGGCAACCCCTCTTTCTGCTGCCCCCATGCCTCGAGTGGCTACCCTCTCACTGCAGTATCCACAGAGTGATTTGCCTGGATGTCTGCCTGCTGAGACAGCTGCTCCACATGCCTCCCAGACTATTCCACCTATGGTGCTGCACATGCCCACCATGGCGTTTCCAGTTAATGTGGGTCCCAATGTGGCCAACCGGCCATGGATACCTACCCCTCTGGCAGACCTGTCTTTGGTCCATAAGGCTGCTAATGAATCAGGTCCTGACTCGCCGTATTTCAAGCAAGTCCTATGGCAATGGGCAATACATTCACAAACTTATTATGACTGGCACCATTTGATGAAGGCTGTGTTGGAGCCTATGGTCTTCCTTAATTGGCAAACTGCCTATGATGACCAGGCTGAGGCTCAGGCTCGTTTTAATATACAGCACAACATCACTATTTCTCTTGAGATGTTCACGGGCCGAGGACCATATGTTAACCCTGACACACAAGACCAAATTGGACAACACACTTATTTACTTGCTTGGGAGACACCATTGCTCTTGGTGCATTGAAGGGATCCCATCACCCTTTAGTGGAAACACTCTGTTCCCCTATTAAGCTGGGGGCGAGGATATGCTTGCATTTTCCCCCAGAATACCACCACACCAATATGGGTACCCTCCAGAGATGTGCATCCAGCAACAGACCAAGAGACTTTGGACAAAAAAGAAGCTTCAGAGGGGTAATGTATGATTTGCCCTGCTACTGTGGTATTAGTAAATGTCATGTCATCACTGGCATGCGACCCTAGATATTAAGCATTCGCCTCACCCCCTACAAGGTCGATAGTACATCACCAGAAGGACTTCGATTGGCGAGATAAAAATGACTGGGATCCCATCCATGTCCTTGAGAGTCAAAATTTTGACTAATCCTTCTCTTGTTCAAATATCTTCTACAACAGGTTCACCAACAGAAGGCGGCCACAAAGGCGACCCTACAGGTTTTATTGGCTCTCAGATACCTAGATCAAAGTCCTCCTAGAGAGATAATGCACACATGGCTCACTGAGATACAAAAGGCTACTGCCTAAAGCCCACCACCCAGACAGCTCTCCAGGATTGATGCTCTTCCAGAGCTGGTAGTCAATGACGGATAAGAGCTTGTTTGACAAGCCAATCTAAGACAGGCACAGTCCATTATGCTGAGCTCTCCTGAGGTGGGGTCAACAAGGTTAGGGCAATGCACCCTAGCTCCCACTGAGCATGCCCTATAAAATAATAAAAAGGGGTGGATATGTGGGATGACTCATCCCTAACGGGCTTGAGGGCCAGACAGCCCAAACAAGTAAAAAAGATACTTTATGAGAGCCAGCCTGGGTTTGCCTGATGGTCTTAGCAACAGCAGCTGAAACATGATCTAGAGATGACCTGGACCAATGAGAGGCAGCCATGTCACACCAGCAGATGCATATTCATCAGACCTCCCCCCAGGGTGGGGTGGAGGGTATATAAGGCTTGCCTCTTCCTGAATAAACTGAGCTTGTTGTTTTGACATTCTCCCAGAGTCTGTGTGGTTTGACTCTGCACCTACTTGGCCCCCAACCCCAAAGGGAACAACAGCAAGGACCCTGCTACACAATCCAACTTTCAATAACACACACGAGGTGACCCTCATCAGTTTCTCCTGTTAAAGAGTGTAAGCTCCAAAGGGACAGGTCGTATCCCCATTCAACTTACAGATACATACCCAACAACAGTGCTTGTTGGGTATTAACATTTTTTTATTACCGAATTAGCATCAGCTCTAATTTTGGTAAGTTACATTTCCTTACTAGCCATAAATTTTAATGTGAGTCACAATCTACTGCTACAGGAAACTGTAGTAGTATATTTTCATGGGAGAGTGGTTGATAAGGCTCTTCGGGGTTAGTTTTGCAAAAGCAAGTTGTTGTATTCAATACATATTGAGGAACACACATATACTTGAAGAACCTCAACACTGATTTTCATAGTGGCTGTTCTAATATATATTTTCACCAAGAGTATAAGGATCTTACTGCAGTCCTCAACCTCATCCTCACCAGCATCTGTTGCTTTCTTAATGATAGAAATTTTGAGTTGGTTAAGCTGGAATCTCAATATAGCATTGACTTGTGTTGCCCTGATGGCTAAGGATACTGAATTTTTTTTCATGTATTTATTGGATAGTTGTACATTTTTAATATTAAATTGTATTTATGTTGTGTGTACGGGTATCTGTGTGAGTATAAGCATGCCACAGAGTGTGAGTAGAAGTCAGATGACAACTTGTAGGAGTTGGTTCTCTCTTTCTACCATATAGGGTCATGGCAATTCAACTCAAGCTGTCAGGATTGGCAGCAGGCACCTTTACCACTGAGCCACCTACAAGCACTGTTCTACTTCTTTTGAGAGCTGTCTAATTCATTTCCCATTTATTATTTATTGTCTGTTGAGATATACATGTATTAAAATGTCATAAAGAAACCCATCATTTTGTACAATGAACATATACACTACTTAAAACTCTATGTGTACATACACACAAGTATACATATATTTACACACACACACACACACACACACACCAGCAGGAATTAGGCATGGAAACACAAAGTCTGAAAAAAA
>CABHPH010140798.1:22067-34935 GCA_902168325.1 Peromyscus nudipes | reverse complement strand
GTATTGTTTCACCTCTTGGTGTAATACACTTTCTCTACCCTCCTTCCCATTTGGATTATACGGCTTTAAAAGGATGGGAATAACGGGGGTGGGTGGTGGTGGGTGCAGAGTGTTAGAAGAGACCATTCTGATTAAGTAGAAATAGTTTGAGCCTCCCTTTACACTTTTTAGGTGATATTAGAGACTGAAAAATGTGACCCTTTTCACCTCATCTTAGGCAAGTGTAAGGTAGCAGGTGATCTCTAAGGAGGTAGTGTGGAGACATAATTTTGTAATCCTTTGGATGAAAGAGTACAGTTTTGCTTAGCATGGTTGCCAGTGTATTAGCTAATGTATTTTACTGTATAGATATGTATTTTTCACTCTAATTCAGAAGTTGAGTGTAGTTTGATTAAAATACCCTGCTCAAAAATCTTTGCTTAGAGAGTTCAAACCCCTAGGTGAGAGGGACAGTGGGGTGGAGAAGGCACCAGCCAGCGGCAGGACTTGAACTCAGCAGTGTGGGAGTTGTGAGGAGACATCTGACCCAAACAAGCTAAGATTAAACAGTAACAAACCTCAGGTTTTTGTTCTGACTTTGTAAGCAAGTAACCAAGATGTGCAGGTTTTTGCCAGTTTTGTTTGCTTTCAATTTTAGAAAATTGAATTCTTACAGGATGTTGGGGGTGTAAAGGAAAAAGGCACTTGTTTTAATGTGAAATGCCTCAGTGGCTCACACCGCAAGAGCAGGCATTGGGAAGCCACAGTTCCAGCGTGGTTTTTTTTGCTGTGGCGTCGCAGGAAGGCTCTGAACCCTCAGTTCTGAACTGCACGTTGGCTACCTGGTAGCACTCCCTGTAACGCGGCAGTGTTTTCCTTTCCTTCTGTCCTCCAGGCATTTTGTGTTCTTTGAACGGAGAGTAAGTTCAGCATCCTAGCAGAAACAGGGAGTTGAGAGACCGGTGTCCCAGCTTTGTCTACAGAGTTGTGCTTTGTTCTTTTTGCCTACAAAACAGTCCTAATCTGTTTTCCCTGTTATGACTTTTATTTTATTGATTTGTCCTCAAACTTGACTCACTACAGGTGCTTTCAGGGTTTAAATGTAAAGATACCTGTTGACACCCCCATAGTGCCTTTGCAGCGGGGTCCTGTGAGAGTCTCAGCCTGAGACCTCAAGGTAGAAGTTCTCGGGTGGTCTCCTCACTTCGTAGTTGGGGTTGATCACTACGAGCCCTTGTTTTTGTTTGTGTGTTTATGTGCAGGCCACAGTCCTCTCAAGATTGTTGGGCTTTTTTAATGTATTAAAGAGTTGTAATTTCTGTATTCTCTATCATAAAAAGCAAGGTGAAAATGTGGCTCCTCTCTGGATATGGCGCAGTGACAGGTGATCATGAAATTGGGCTTTGGAGATGCTGACAGGCCTTCTGAAAAGTAGTTGCTTAGAACAACAGCCTTAGATGGTCTTCATAAGGAGACCTGACATGGGCTGGGGAAGCCCTTCTACCCCAGGCTTCCTGGAGCTTCCGGAAAGACGGAGCTGCAGATCCCTGCTTCTCTTTGAAAGAGGATGCCTGTGGGTGGTGAGTGCTCTGCTCTCGGTCACCTCCACCTGCAGAGGACCCTTCAGGCGGGTTACAAGGGTGGGGCCATGCGCCTCTCTGGAGTCTGGGAAGAGAGCTGTTCGCCTTCACTTTGTAGTTATTTAATTTAGGTAGATGAAAGATAGTTGTGGATACAAACTGATAAAAACCACACCCCAGTCCCAAAGGACTCTGTAGGGTTTTTTTTCTTGTGTGTTTTTTAATACCTGGAATGAATGTAGAAGAGGAAATTTTTAGAAGAAAAATCCGTGCGGTATGTAAATATTCTTTTGTCACATAGTTCAGAAACATGTTATTAGGTCAGAAGATTGGTCACAGTTGGGATAGGTTTGTGACAGCCCTGGGGAAATACATTTCTTTAATCATGTTATCATTACTCAAGAATTGTCATGTGATTTAAATCATATGAATGATTTAAATAATAACTAGTTTAATTACTAAATGAGTGGATGTACACTAAGATAGCATTTATATGTCCTTTTATATATATGGGTTTTTAAAAATCGGGATTGAATGGTGTGGTGGTACATGTCTGTCATGGCAACACTTGGGTAGTGGAGACAGGAGGATCAGGAGTACAGTGTCATCCTTGCCTGCGTAGTGAGTTTGAAGCCTGCCTGGAATGCACAAGAAACTATTTCAAAAGAGCCACAGAAATGCTACAAGTGGTGGTAAAATGGTTATCTCATTAAAACATTGTTATGTCCATACTCCGCATTTTTAATTTCAGTGAAAAGCAGATTCTGTTTTACAGTAACTCAGTAGTGTGTAGGTGTGGTTCTGTGGTGCCCTGTGAGTTATATATAGAAGACTGTGTCTGTCCATAATGAACTTTGTAAGATGCAGAACACTGATTTTCTAAGTTAGGAGCTCAAAGTTTCTTACAGTTTCTTTTACCTGGGCCTCTTTGATAAGACAACCTGGCCAAAGTTTTGTGAGGTTCTAGAGTTGTAACTAAGTTAGGATATTTGGGAAGGAATGCTAGAACCAGTTACCATGAAGATGCCTTTCAGAACTCAGAGATGGGCTGGCCGGCCTGGCCGCTGTAGCGTTGGCTGGTCTGACCACACTTGAGAAGTAGGACATGGAGAGCTTTTTCTGTTGTTAGTTGGTGCAGAAGCTCAGGTGGGGGATCCAGCTGTCAGTCATTTCCTTTGTCTTGTGGGCCCAGCCACTGCAGCTTAGTTTGGCTCTTGAATACTCCTTCGTGCTCTGCTTGAAGCTACACATCTTAAAACGGCTTTGTGAACAACAGTGTTGTACTTTGATTTGCCATTAAAGTCCTTGGTTCCAGGTCTCTGCAGCAGCAAGTGATAGAAGAAGGGGACCTCTTCCTGCCCTGAGCTAAGGAACAAGGAATGGCCTGGGGTAAGGAATCCTTCCCTATCAGACATGGTTTGTATATTGGACACTCCAGTCAGACTTCCCATTCTACCCTGATTGGACTCATACACTCATACTAATGCTCACTGTAGGGTTGAAGAGTCTAGGTTGTATTTATATGTAGATTTTCTACTAAGTCTTCTCACTATAGACTCTCCTTAAAATGTTCAAAGCAGTGAGAGATGGTTTGTAAAGACACTTTCTATGCAGTGCTGATGTTGTGCTTCTCATATTTAGTTGATTTATCTGAGATTTGGGGTATGGAAGTTTGGCTGGACATGGAGGCGGAAGGAAGAGTGGAGAGGGAGAATGTCTGTCACTGGGATTGTTCTTAGGTGTAACAGTCTTTGGCAGCTGGTTAATGGTCAGATTTTTCCTAGTCAGTCACTGGCTTTATAGTAGAATTTGTTTATAGTTTTCTCATGAGTTCATATATTGAAGAGGAAAGAGTACCTCCTTTTAATATTTCATTTAAGAAGGCCATATTGTTAAACTGTCAGATTTGTTTTCAACACATGTAATTATTTTTGTTTAGGGAAATCAAATTTAAAGAATTAAATAAATGCCTGATAAGTTGTCAATTTGCACAAAAGAAAAACTGCTGGACAGTGAACCTGTCCCTCCTATCCTTGTGCTACTCAGAAAGTGGAGACTGGCAAGCTGGCTCACCCACCACCTATCCTTTCTAGAGCCGGTGTGCTAAGAAGGGCTTTACATTGAATGGTGGAAAAATGAGCTATAGTTTATGCTTGTATGGAATTGAGAAAAGTCCCGATATCACAGTCTGCCAGTGAGGTTGTACTGAAGTACGACCCTGTTCAGCTTGTCGTCCAGTTCTTTATAGGTAGAACTTGCTGCCTTTGGTGTAAATGTACAGACAGTTTTCTGGGCTCACCGTTTCTCTTGGCTTTCTGTGGTGCTGTTTTCTGACTTTTCTCCTTCGATACTCCCTCTTTTTACACAATTACACCTTTGAGCATTTAGGTGATGAGTGGTTTTTGAATCAAGCCCCTAACTGGCATTTCCCTTTGCTTGCCATAGACGCTTAGCTATCACCATGGCATTGCAAACTCAGTGTGGTTCCAAACTGTATGGATTGTGGTTCCCAGAATCGCCTGCTAGTGCTTTAGAATTTGTCTGTTTCCTGTTGCCTGGGGTTGAAACATTCTCTTCCTGAGTCCAGTCCCGTATGCTTCCAGCCTTAGATGAGCATTCTCGGATTCTTGCAATTTCTTAGTGGTTTCTTCTCAGGTGTCACTGAGGCAAACAGTTAGTACTCAGAAGTACACTATTGGAGTGCAAAGATATTTGTTCTTGAAATGCCTTAACAAACCTGAGATAAATTTTAATAAGGAAATAGCATTGTGTGGCATTGGGTATCTGGTTTTCACACTGGTTGATAGTGTGACCACCTGCTCAATTAGGTAGGGCACACTCTTTTCTCAGAAGACAGAGTGAAATGTGATATCATAGTGGTCTCTAGTATAATTTCAACCTATTGTTTTCCTGACATCCTCACTACCTGTGTTCTCCATTCCAGATGCTGAGTAACAGAATTGTGGGTCCCTGTGTCTACAGTTCCCTGTTGCTTTCTTTGTGCCTGTATCACATTGCTTCTCTATTTGGAATGTCTTCCCTTTCTATATTACCACACTGCTTCCATGAAAACCTTCCAGTTCAACTCGCTTGCTACCTTAAACAGGTATCAAGTGCCCTATTAATAATGTAGACAATAGTATTCCCATTGTGTGCGCTCTTTTTTTATCCGCATGGTTTCTTTCTACTTAGTACTAACAGCTAATTGGTGAATGCGTCTTCCCTCCTGTGCTAGATTACAGTTCTTTAGGGTCAGGTGTGTTCTCATTGTTGCCCAGTGCTGTGTGCATAATAGGTTCACCAGCTGCCTTTGAGGATCACGGCTATCTGCCATTTTCAGAGGCTCTAGCATGGTGACCCCCTGTGCTAGGAGGCTTGCTATCCAGTCGGCAGAGCTTTCCTGGGACTGGATGAGTTGTATGCTGCCCTAAAGTTCCACTGATTTCCAAGACGATTTTATGGCAGTAAATCTTGGTTTTATAGTAATTTGCATATTATGTAAACAGACTAAATGAAGGTAAACTTTACTCTGAAAATGAAATTGGAATCTTTGGAATGACTTGATACAAGGTGAGTGGCTAAAATACTAGCTATAGGATGAGGAGTGCTCAAGTAACTAAACCCAGGAGAAAGAGAAACAGTGGTCTCAGATGTTGTGTATAGATTGCTTTACAAAAGCTTTCTCCTGTAATGAAACTGGCTGTAATTTGCAGATGTTGCATTTGTAGATGTGGCACAGCTGGAACAGAGAGACTGTCACCAAGGAACTCTGAATCATCAGCACATTCTCCAAGGGCTTTGGTCCCATGTTAAGGTTGACAAATGAATATAGTTTATGTACTAAAACATTGAAGGGATGTAGGGATGGTTTATGATCAGATGCGATGACTGGACATGAACAGACCTCTGCTTCAGTATGTGCTCCGGCTTTGTTTTCTAAATGAACAGAAGAGCATAAGGTCTCCAATAAAGACATTGGCCACTATGTAGATCAACAGGAACTGGCTGTGGGAAGACCTGTAAGGAGCCTTACAGGTGGGTAGAACTTGTTTTAGGTCCTAGCACACACTTCTAGGGTTCAACCATTTTAGTTTCTCATCTCAGTGAGGGTGATCCTTACTAAGAAAGGTCTTTGAAGTAAAAGTGGAAAGTGGGTGTCCAGTGTGCCTCCAGAGTAACTTTCTGCACTCATGACCTCGTCTTCCATTGTTCCTTTACTGAAGATACTTCACATGGTAAACTTGCTGTGCTTATTGGATCAGCATCCAAGACTGAAATGCAGCTCTTGCTCAGTGTGAATTAGTGATGTTGGTGCTGGTCACTCCAGTCTGTCACTGCACATGTTAGCCTGGGCTCATCAGCTGTTTTTGCTCTTGCTCCCTTACAGCAATCCAGGTTTTATAGGAAATCAGATTTTCAAAGTGTTGGCCCTATGGGCCAATGAGGTGTGTCTGGATCAGCTAGAGCTCTCATTTTGTAATTTCTGACTTGGATCATTGGATTGAGGTGGCTGGTTCAACCTCTCTGAGCATCTTTGTAGACAAAGCCCACCTTGTTTGTTTGCCATTGGTTTGTAATAAGATTAATAGCTACTCAGTAAACACCAAGCATGCTCAGTTCTTCAGAAGTAATGGCAATCCCCGTTTCAGATTGTTGCATTATGTGAGGTCATTTAGGCCCAGGTGTACATGTAGAGGCTTCAGAGTCCATATAAGGAAGTGTAGTCTGGCAGCGTGAGCTGTGAGAAGCGGCATCTACAACTTACACTTTCTTGATTGTTGGATTATTTTAAGCATACTTAGTTCTACATTTTGTTTTTCCTTTGTCTTTTTTACCCTCCTCTCCAGGTAGAATTTCAGCTGTGTTAACCAGACTGTCTTAGAACTCATTACATAACTCAGGCTGGGCTCTGCTTCATGGCATCCCTCCTGCCTCAGCCTCCCAAGTACTGGTGTTATGTGGGTAAGCTACCATATCCTGCTCCTCAGGTCTATGTGATTTGCACCCATTTTATTAATTTCTTAGAGGTTTGAAATAGTGCTTTTATGGTGATGCTTTGTGTGGAAAGTGACATTTGCTCAGGGTGTGCTTAGGCAGATGACTGTAGTTAACCCGTGACCCTTAGAGTAGTACAGGATTAGGAAACACAGTGAAGTGCTTTCTGAGTCAAGACTTGAGACTTCAGTTTTTATTTGTGACTAGGTTTCCTGTTTCTGTAGAGTAGAAACCAAGTTAGTGTCTCAACTAATTTTTCTTTTTGTCTTTCCCCTTTCTTTACTCCTACTCCAGATACCTGACATCAAATTGCAAATTTGAAACCTGAGATCCAGGTTTTGTGAGCATATCTTTTGGCCTATGGTTCAGTTTACCTGTTTGACTCCTTTGTCCTAACGATTTCTTCTGTGATTGCGTGTCCCTGTTAAGGGTATCTTTACCCACATTTTGAATACCCAAGGGATTGGTGCCTAGGTAAGAACTTAAAAAGAAAATTGCAGTTGAAAGCACAAACTTAACGAAGTATCCACTGGAGCTCTCAGTCTTCAGAAACTGGCACTTGGCCGCTTCCCCTGTAACTAACAACTCCTGCTTTTGGCTTTGTTTAGACCTCACTTGTTAAAAAATGTTCTTCTTGACAGCTGTTCTGGCCACATCAGAGTCTTTGATTTTCGTCAGCTGCAACTGTGGGAGCCAGGTTATTGTCTCTGTAGCCCAGTGTGAGAACGTCCTTGTGAGGAGAGTGCAAGCCGTGCATGTGCAGGGGCTGGGGACAGGTTCTCATCAGTAACGTGCAGTTCTTGTTTCTGCTAGAAAAGTACAGAAATGGTTAACGTCTCTGATACACACATTACAGCTGTAAAACATCCATTGGGTACTGGTTGTGCTTCAGTTTTAAGGTGAGTTTCAATTGGCAAGTGAAAAGCTAAATTTGAGCATAGGCTATTTGCCTGGCATAGACACACTCTGCTCCTGTTAGCCTTTCAATTGCTTGATCTTTTTAAGCAAATGATCCAGTGGAGGTTGGTTGTGTTTCTTGTGTTGGTGTGCTGCTTGCCTTTTGTTTTGTTAGCTATCTCGAGAAAGCACCTGTATGGAGTCTGTGATCTCAAAACCGTAAGTCACCAAGGTTTTCACAGGACAGCCCAAGCCTGAGGACTTGGGGCACTTCTGGTCTTAGAAGAATTCCACTTTATGTGGGGACCAAGTAAGGTTTGTTTTTCTTTCAGATTCAGTCTGTGTGAGAAAAACGGTGAAGAAAACTTGAGAATTTCTCCTAATACCTTTTTGTTGTTGTTGTTAAATATTTTAACTGATTAGGGTTGACTCACTGGAAGTTACTTCTAGAGTTTGCAAGATCTCCTGTCTTCTGATAGCCACAGGAAAACAGTTCTGGAATGTCCTCTGGACTTGCAGACCCTTGGGTTGTCTTAGCTGCCACAGAAGAGGAGAGCCCAGCAGGCTCCTTGTCGACGCACCATGCTGGTGTTGTGCTGACTCGGTCCTTCTAGATCCTCTTCAGTTCTTCTGTTTCTGCTCTTAGTTTTGTTTCTTGAAAAAAAGTTCTCTCTACCTTAGGAGACATTAGGACACCGCTAAACTGTCTTTCAGGGGAAGCTCTGACTTCTTAAGAGAGAGAGACTGGTCTACCAGGATGATGTGTAAAAGCATCTGTCTGACCACGTGGGAATAGAGAAGCCATCTAGTGTGTGTTCTAGGAACAGGTTTTTTAGGAACATAAAACAGGAACCAAGTAGGTTGAACTCACAAACACATCCCATGAAGGTGAACTCTCATGTTGAACGGGTTTTCTAGGAACGTAAAACAGGAACCAAGTAGGTTGAACACACACACACACACACACACACACACACCATGAAGGTGAACTATAACGTTGACCTGGTTGAGATTTCTGCTTTAAACCATATGGATGTTAGCTTTAGTACTGCCTAATCTTAGTAGATTACTGAAGCAGATACTGTGTGTGTGAATATGCATTTAAGGTATATACTTTTCCTTCTCTTTGGGTTCTTCAACGTCTTGAAGATTAGTGTGATTTATACTGCCCAGGTAGAAAAAAGGGGTGTCCAGCGTCACACAGCTCAGCCAGGCTAGGACTCTGGCAGTTTGATTTGGGGAATCATGCTTTTGATGATTGCATCTCATAGTGTGCCTTATAGTTTAACTATAGTATAACTGTACTATAGTTAAAGTCCTTTTGTGTTGAGGAAGGTAGTTTACATCTATTTTGGGTATCTACTAGGTACCAGTACTACCATGCATTTCAAGAATGCAGAGGCTCCAGTGTTCTTGGTGTTCTGGCAGCAGACACGCCAGCAGATTCTATAAAGACACAGGAGTCAGGAAAAGGAGCAGAATAGGCTGAGTTCCATTATAGTTCGGATGTTCAGACAAGATGGAAACTCAGTGAGAATGGGTTGAGGCCATTAACTGGAGCATGAAGAGGTCATGATGGAGTTGCATTAACGTGTACTCAGTTAAACAGGATGGCAGCTGCTTCTGCTGCTACTTCCAGCTTCTTACAAAAGCCTTCCTTGAAAGATGTGACAGGGTATAGAATTATACCTTATTATGCTTAGTGCTTTCTCCCCATTCAACTTGATCCACCTTGAGACAGGGTCTCGTGTATTTCAGGCTATTCCCATACTTATGGCCAAGGATAACCCTGACTTTCTTACTCTCCTGGATTCATAGCTCAAGTGTTAGGGTTATAACATGTACCACCACGTCTGGTTTCTGCAGTGTTAGGGATTGGCCCAGGACTTCCTGCATGCTTCTAGCTGAGCTGTATCCTCATCTCCACAGTTCTTTCATTGAATATCTGTCTGACGTTGCCTTGAGGTGTGCATGCTCACATTCTATAGGTGTGAGACCGGTTTGGGTATACATTAGTACCCTCACTCTGCTCTAACAGGTCCATCAACACTTACCAGTCTTAGGGTAGTTCTGTTACTATTACCTTCTTTGAAATGTATTTTATATTTTCTTTAATCCTTAAAATTTCAGACTGTTACAAGAACAGTTCATTTGGTAGCCTGTTGTATAGTTTTCATTTAGATCACTGATTGTTAGAAATCATACTTGTGTTTTTAATCCAGCACCTGCGTGGTACGTATCTTGATGGTACCTGTTAGGAGTGACGGCCTCTCTTGTGCAGTACAAGCATTGCGTTTGAAATTGGTACAGCATTCAGTTTATACTAAAATGTATTTATTAAATCAAGGATCGGGCTTTCATCGTTTGGTTTTCTTGGACAGTCTACAGCCCTTTCCAAGATGACGGTGGTGCTTTGAGAATCCATTATTTAGGGGTTTGCTGTAGTTCTTTCTCTCTTATGATTAGAAGTAGATTCAGTATGTTAGTGGGAATATTCAGAGGGCTGTCAGTGTCTTGTGTTGGAGGTGTGCCAGTGTGTGCTTTGTTGAGGACAGTACCAGCAATTACTTGGATAGGGTGACACATTTGATTGCTTCATGGTAAAGGGTACCTCTTTTTCTTTTTAATAAGTGATGCATGGAGTAACAAACTTGAAACTGGACATTTTGTTCTTTAGCACTTATCTACTGAGTTTAGTATTTGGATCAATTACTGCTGGAGGACTTTAAGCAAAGATGAACATACCATTTCTCCTGTAAACATTTACTATTCTGTATCTTTAAAAAGAGCCACTGCAACTTCATGCTACCTTAACATTTGGTGTTGTCTCTTTACAATTGTTTATTCCAACCTGAATTCAAACAAGCTCCACAGGTTACACTTTGCTGTTGGTTTCACAGTGCTATTAATAATAGTGCATCCATCCTCTGTACAGTGTTTTATGAGTTTGAATCTGAATATTTTCTGGAAGCTGGTGGTAGAAATTTGAGTACCTCGCCAGGAGGTTGTTAGGTGGATCTCTGAGTTCTGGGCTAGCCTGGTTTGCAGAGCGAGTTCCAGGAAAACCAAGGTTACACAGAAAAACCCTGGCTCAAACCCCCAACCCTCAAAAAGTACATGAGGTTGCATTTTGTGGAGTATTTACATGTTTTGGTGATAACATTCCATTAAGAGGTCATACGACTGACTGTCTTGTAAAGAGAAGACTGATTACTAGTGAATGCAGACATCCATCCATTTTAAAGTTCACCATCAGCTTTCCTCCTAAGAGTTCAGCATTACTGTGCAGGGTGAGTGTGGCTTGTAACTGCTGACTTTCCTCATTGTTGTCTTCTTTCTTGCATCAGTTACTTGGATTTTCCTGATGTGTCTTTATTTCTTCTTCTGCTGTGTGTGTGTGTCTTCCCACAGAGTGCTACGAAAGGCTGTAGTTTTGCATCTACTCCAGAGAAGGTGTTTGTAGCTAGAGTTTTCCTGCCTGGCCCACGGTCAGGATAAATCTCTCTCACCTGCCAGTCCCACAGCCGCTCAGACCCAACCAAGTAAACACAGAGACTTACATTGCTTACAAATTGTATGGCCGTGGCAGGCTTCTTGCTAACTGTTCTTATATCTTAAATTAATCCATTTCTATAAATCTATACCTTGCCACATGGCTCGTGGCTTACCGGCATCTTTACATGCTGCTTGTCCTGGCGGTGACTGGCAGCCTCTCCTTCCACCTTCCTGCTTTTTTTATTCTCTCTGTTAGTCCCGCCTATACTTCCTGCCTAGCCACTGGCCAATCAGTGTTTTATTAGCAACACATTTGCCATACAGAACATCCCACAGCAGGTGTTCCTCTGCTTCAGTAATCCTTGACACTCCTCAGTTTTTGTTTGTTTTTAGTGTTACTGGGAGTAAGACTCAGGGCCCTGCGCATGCTACCCAGGTGCTGCACCACCGAGCTGCATCCCCAGCTCCTCAGTCTTCTTGTGTGTAAACTGGGGATAACTGCTGCTTGAATCTGAGTGTTAGAGGAGCGTCTCCATGTTCTGTAGCATGCTGTGTGGTGTTGGTCAGTGCTGATGCTGGGGCCGTTTTCATTCGGGGTGTGGGAGGCTCAAGTCCCTGATCCTAATGATGCTGTAGTCACCAAAGCAACTCAGGTCTCCTGGAGAGGGATGGAGAAGGTAAAAGTTCTCCAGAAGCTGCCGTCTGCAGGAAGCCTGGGCTTATTTGTATGGCTTGAGCTTAGGGAATTGCTGCCTGCCTTCCTGAGAGTTGTGGAGCAGTCATCGGGGGAAACAGCTGCAAAGCAGCCCGAGCAGCAGTGGAGTGGAGTTATTAGTACAGTGAAGGGAAGGGGTGGACAGGGCCGCAGGTTTGCACTGCTGCGGACCTGCCGAAGTGTCCGTCTCAGCTAAGGGCTGACTGGCCTGGCATTCTCTACACACTGATTTGTAGCAGCCTGGAATCAAGGGAAGGGGGTGATCATTCTTTTTGACCCTTGAAATCTGCCATTGCACTTGATGGCTGTGCAGGAGGTTGGAAGTTTAGCAGTCTCAGCGCAGTACTTGTGAACGAGTCACCTGCTCAGGTGGTGTCCAGGTGTTCACACAGCTGTGTAATGTATTAGACGATGTTGTGGGAGGAAATCAGGGTTGGAGGGATTGAGGTAGTCAGGGGACAGAGACCTAAAGGGAGAGAAAGGCAAGCCTTGAGCCCGAGATCACACAGGGTCTTCTTTCTTGTACAAGTTAGGCAAGGCTCTAATACTAAATTACAATCTCATTTTTTCCATGTACTCACTCAGGTGGGTTTTGTCACAGGTACTCTGTGTAGTCTTTTGTTCAAATGTGCTGTTTGTCTACCACGAGGATTTTATGATCCCCCAAAGTTTGTTTCTTTTAAGACGGTCTTTATGCAACCTAGGTTAGCTTCAAACTTGTGATCCTCCTGCTTCAGCCTTCCCAGTACTAAGATTACAAGGATGTGTCGCCATGCCTAGCTTGCAAGCACACATTTTTAAACGTGTATGATATGGAGGTCTTTTTTTTTCTAAGACTCTGTCATTTAAAATGGTTATTATTTTTGTTGGCACAGAAAACCTTTTTCTTTTCTTGTTTTTAAAGATTATTTATTTTATATGTGAGTGCTCTATCTGCATGTATGCCTTTATGCCAGAAGAGGGCACCAGGCGCTGGGCGGTGGTGGCGCATGACTTTAATCCCAGCACTTGGGAGGTAGAGGCAGGTGGATCTCTGTGAGTTCGAGGCCAGCCTGGGCTATAGAGTGAGTTCCAGGAAAGGCGCAAAAGCTACACAGAGAAACCCTGTCTCAAAAGACCAAAAAAAAAAAAGAGGACACCAGATCTCACTATAGATGGTTGTGAGCCACCATATGGTTTCTGGGAATTGAACTCGGGTCCTCTGGAA
>CABHPH010140798.1:0-21967 GCA_902168325.1 Peromyscus nudipes | reverse complement strand
GTGAGCCACCATATGGTTTCTGGGAATTGAACTCGGGTCCTCTGGAACAGCAGCCAGTGCTCTTAACCTCTGAGCCATCTCTCCAGTTCCTGAAAGACTTTTTCTTTGAAGATAGTTAAGTACTGCATTGTAACTAATGGCAGAAGCTGTCTAGGTACTGATGTGAGTGCAAACCCCGCTTTAAACAGAAGTAACTGGATTCTGGGGCAAGTTAACATTTTCAGTTTTCTCGTCTATAAAATGATCACAGTAACTGTCTCTATGATGGCTATGAGGGTTTTAAAATTTCACTTTTAACTCATTTATAGCATTGTCTTTATCTGTACTCATGATTAACTGAAGTCCATGTCAGTCGTATTAAGGAAACTTGTTTTTGCTTGTAAATGTTCCCAGTAAATTGTATCATGTCTGCATTCTACTTTATAAGGAAAACTGGAAGACAGTCATGTGAGTGCTTAATGTTTTGCATCAAGCATCATTAACCCACTCACAGAATTTTCTTTACTGGGACGTTGACTCAAGATGACAGAAAGTGAAAGTGTATATGGAAAGTCGAAGACTGTGTAAGGTTTGGGATTCTCCTCAGATGGGTGATGTAAGTTGGAACTAATCGTTGGTGAAGTGACTGGGAACCTCGTTAAGATGTTTGTAAGTGAATTTTACACGTTGAATACATGGTTTAATTTTGTCCATTTAGTTTATATGTGAATACATTTGTGAAGATCCTAAACTCCTTTGCCCATGGTTGACAGTTAAATTTGAGAAGGCCGATGTCGTCATTACCAGTCCATTCAGGTTGGAGAGAAGAAATTGAGCTGAGCCACCACCCTCTTGTGGTGGGCAGTTAGGGACTTTTCCATGTTTGTTATGCCCTAGGAGCGAGGCCGGGGCTGCACATCACAGCTGAAGTTCACAGGGACATATTGTTTCAATTAGGAAGTGACAGATTTTACAGCCCTGCTCTTCAGAGCGCCACTGTTTCCTGCTGTACTGTATGTACTGTATGTACATCTCTGTCCTGTAACCTGTGCTCACCCCTTTACTGAATGATGCAATTTGACATGTTATTGTTATGTGTTATTGTGTGTCTGTTGCTTTGTTATGGAGACAAAGGAAGCTTTGGGTGTGCTCATGTGACAAGAGACCCTCAGAGTTCTTTATGACCCTTAAGTACTAGGTGGTGACTGAGTACTTTTCCCTTCTGTCACTCTGCAGGGTTAACTTGCCAGGCTTCCACTGACATGCTGGGGGTCCTATGTAGGTTATCCTGTGAGTGTTTGTGAACCTAGCCCAAAGCTAAGGACAGTGCAGTTGGTCACTTTTCGGGTCAACATGATCTATGACAGTGGTTCTCAACCTTCCTGGTGGGGCAACCCTTTAATACAGTTCCTCAGGTTGTGGTGATCCCAACCATAACGTTACTTTTGTTGCTGCTTCGTAACTGCAGTTTCGCTACTGTTATGAATTGTAAATATCTAGTATGTAGGATATATGATCTATGACCCCATGAAAGGGTCATTCGACCCCCACAGAGATCATGACTCACAGGTTGAGAACTGTTGATTCCTTAGCTCACATTGATCTTGAAATTGTGACAGGAGCTCCCGCTGAGCTGGATGACTATTGTCCTTGTTCGGTTTGGTTTTTATGACATACGGCTTTTCTTTGAGATATATGCATCCTGATTTGTATAGATTGGTACAGATCATTTCCTGGTTTGGCAGATAATGGTCACCTAGACAGTAGAAATGAGATTTGATTGTTAACTAGTTGTGTTTTTATAAATGGGTTTCATAACACCTGAGAGAATTCAGAGTTGATGTCATTGGGGCTCATCTCATCTTTCTAGTTGGTCAGACACAGCACCGTGTGCATTTCTCTTCTCTCTTTGGTTTAATTCATTTAAATGCATGACCATCAAATCTGCATTCTGATTTAGTGTGAAACAAAAGGTACTACATTACCTGTGATTTTCGTGGGGGAAGTCCTACTATTTCCAAACACCTTTGTGTTTGAAATTAGCCTGAATCAGTTCATCATCACCGGGGGACCATTTCTGTGTGTATGCTCCAAATATTCTTGTGTGGATTTCATTGTCTTTCTTTTTCAAAGACTATTGTATCAAGGAAACACCGAAATTGTTAATTGTGAAGGGAGGCTTATGAATAACCATATGAATAATAACACCATCTAAAAAGCTGCATGTTAGCTGGAGGCATTACTATATGTATTCTTTCTAAAATAAAGGACCTCTGAGCCTGGTGTTGCTCATGGAGCTATTGGTGAAGAAATGTTCACTCTTTAAACATAAAAACATACAAAATTCATGTATATTCTATTTAGGATTTCCTCTGCGGGCCCCCCCCCCCCAAAGAAATGTGAATTAGGTCTCTTCCTGAAAGGCTGGACTTCCAGGCTTTGATAGTCATGACTGACATTTGAAGAGTACTGTCGCTGTACTGTATGTAATATCCGTGGCTTTCTACAGTTGGAATTGATCTGTTTGGTTATTTTCCCTTCTGAGCTCTTTAGGAAGCATTAATCCCTGGAAACTAAAAACATACCTGCAGACTAGTACAGACTCCCATGAGGCCTCTGGGAGCGGTGGCTTTGGAAGAGCATAAAGAGGGAAGACAGGGCCAGACACGTTTCTGCGTTTTGAGACAGTCTCACAGTAGCCGAGGCTGGCCTGGGTCTGAAGCAGTCCTTTGCCTCAGTGTCGTGAGTACTAGGATTACAGGTGTGTGTCACCGTGCCTAGCCTTGGACAGCTCTGAGCGCAAATTTGGCCAGTCTGCTATTTCCTGTGAAGGCATATCTAAGGAGGTTAGGACTCAGGCCTTGTATGGGATTTCAGCCAGGTGAGCACTCCTTGGGAAGAAGAATAGAGCTTAGCTGATGCTGTGAGTCACAGCTCACAGCAGAGAAACACTGATGCTAGCACTGATTCTGTGATAGAAGCAGGACGTGGCGACCTTGTCTCTGAACACATAAGCTGCTACATCAACAGTGGTCAGAAACTGAGCCCTCCTCCCTCTAGACAAAGGCCCTGAATGCTTTCTCAGCCCTTGGAAATATGCTAAACTCCCACAAGAAGAGCTTTATCTGAAGATTCTTGGAACCAGCAAGGTGAACAGGTGGTAAGGGTCACCTGGTTCTCCTTGGCCATAGGAGATCTCCGCTGAAGGCAGGCAGGCCCTCAGGACTGGCCTCTTCCCACTGAGGCTGAGGACTGACCTTTACGTTGAAACTTTTAGGGAGCTTACTCACATTTTGGAGAAATTCTTCCTAAATAATTTGGAAGTTTTTTTGGGGAGGGGGCGTTAAACTTGAAAGATTTGGAGGGTTGGGAGAGCAGTCAAAATTCGATCAACTTCAGGATTTGGCAAATATGAAGGAATGATAGAAATTTGTACGTGAGTTTTTATGTGTGTTTGTTTTTTGTTTTTGTCTTTGGCAATATCTTGTTGCTGACATGATTTTTAGGAGGTGGGATTTTAATGTGGTTTTATTTGCAGGTTTTTTTTTAATGTGTCATTATTGTGTGCTCTTTTACTTAAGATAAGTGAGATGATGGAATTGGCATGCTTTAGGGAGCGGTATGGAGTAGACCTGCTGGAGTGGAGTAGGTTTGCTTTTCTTTCTAGTGAGAATATGATCAAGTTTTTAACAGTACAGTTTTATTTCAAATAGATTTGAGAAAAGAGGCCTTATTTTCATTTATGGCTCTGTGGCTCCTAACTTTACTGTTTTTTGTTTTTTAAGAAAATGTCTAAATTTATCAGAAACAACAGTTTTTTTCAAGCATGGGAAATTTTATTTCGAGGTTCCTCAGTAATAAGCAGAAACACTTAGAAGTTAACATGTGGCGGTGTTGTGTTGGATGAGAACAGTATTCTTACTGATCTGTCAGCTGCTTTATAATTAACTAAGCTTGAGGATTTGTTTCTTTACTGAAAGGAGAACCATCAGGTTGGTACATTTGATTGTAGTCATGTTTAAATACGTGTTTTACAGAATGATCTTCTTAATTCAGAACTGAAAAATGTCAGATGGAGTTATTGAAGATGATTTAACGGTTAACAGCTATTTTGTTTGGGCTTGGAAGATAGAATAATCCCATTATTCATTCTTCTAGAACGTCTCCCTTCGCTTTTTTTTTTTTACACAGGAAGAAAGAATTAGACATATTACAGTATTGAAAGTACTCTATGAAATCCCATCTTGAGTGCAATGCTTTCGTCGTCTTAGGTGTTTTGGGTGGGTGGGGGGCATTATTGCCTAAAGAAGGGAAGAAGGAAGGGAAAGAAGTTGTTATTTCTAGTTTTCTCTTTATCCCTTCCTCGTGAGGGCAGCTCGAAGTTTGGGAGGTTGTGTGTTGTAGCATTTTTGTGTAGGGCATGTTGTTTCTCACCAGCTATTTCTAATTCTAGGTTCCCTGTGACTCCACTTACAGGAGGAATGTTTAACTTCTCAGGTAGATGGTAACGCCTAGTAAATGTACCTGCTATTGCATCTAGGACCCTAGCTAGCCATGTTGTTATTCTCCTCCCCCACCACGGCAAGAGTTTGAAGATGTGTTTTGTTTCGTTAGGAAAAATGTAATGTCCTCTTTCCCCCTTAGGATGCTTTACCATCTTGATTCCTGTTCTGAGTTGAGACTGCTATAGCCAGACAAGGACTGATATGCACATGGTGGGCAGTTGCTACTTGAGAAGTGAGGTGATTGATGATTCTTTTGTTTTTAGCTCAAAACAATGGCTGCTGTCACTATCCTCTGTGACAATATAGTTTGCGCTTTGCTGTAGTTATTAAAGTGTATTATAAAAGTGTTTTTCTTTTTCTAACAAATGTTGCGCCATGTTTGCTCAATTGAAAGTTTCCTCATCACTTGATGAGACACTCCTCTAATTCAATCTTTGTCTTTTGTCTTTGCTGCCTTGCAGGGTTGGTACAGTAGGCTTCACTAGACTTAGCTGCAACTCAGAATTTCTCCTCCAGCACCTGAGTAAATGCTGATGGTCTTGTGGATTAAGAGTACGAGCTAAATTCTCAATCCCAATTGAGAAGCGGAGGAAATTTAAAACTGTCTCCTTCCAAGCTTACCACAGCCACCACCATCAAGACAGCAAACAAAGGACAAAGACTTTGAACCGCTGTGTTGCTCTGTGTAGTCCTGTTCACGTGTGCTTTACAGACTTGACTGTGTTACTAAGTAAATAAAAAGTTGGACGCTCTGTCATTCGGACATTTTATTCACAAGTTACCAGAATGAGGGCTGTACTGGAGACAGCAGACATTGCCATAGTGGCCCTGTATTTTATCCTGGTCATGTGCATTGGTTTTTTTGCCATGTGGAAATCTAATAGAAGCACTGTGAGTGGATACTTCCTGGCCGGGCGCTCTATGACCTGGGTGGCAATTGGTGCCTCTCTGTTTGTGAGCAATATTGGGAGTGAACACTTCATTGGGCTGGCAGGATCTGGAGCAGCAAGTGGATTTGCAGTGGGCGCGTGGGAGTTCAATGCCTTACTGCTCTTGCAACTTCTGGGATGGGTTTTCATCCCGATTTACATCCGGTCAGGGGTATACACTATGCCTGAATACTTGTCCAAGAGATTCGGTGGCCATAGGATTCAGGTCTATTTTGCAGCCTTGTCTCTGCTTCTCTATATCTTCACCAAGCTCTCGGTGGATCTGTATTCAGGTGCCCTCTTTATCCAGGAGTCGTTGGGTTGGAACCTTTATGTGTCTGTCATCCTGCTCATTGGCATGACTGCTCTGCTGACTATCACCGGAGGCCTGGTTGCAGTGATCTACACAGACACTCTACAGGCTCTGCTCATGATCGTTGGGGCACTCACACTTATGGTTATTAGCATGATGAAGATTGGAGGGTTTGAGGAAGTTAAGAGAAGGTACATGTTGGCCTCACCCAATGTTACTTCCATTTTGTTGAAATACAACCTTTCCAACACAAATTCGTGTAACGTCCACCCGAAGGATGATGCCCTAAAAATGTTGCGAGATCCAACAGATAAAGATGTTCCATGGCCTGGATTCATTCTTGGGCAGACCCCAGCCTCAGTATGGTACTGGTGTGCTGACCAAGTCATCGTGCAGAGGGTTCTGGCAGCCAAAAACATTGCTCATGCCAAAGGCTCTACTCTAATGGCTGGCTTCTTGAAGCTTCTACCAATGTTTATCATAGTTGTACCGGGAATGATTTCCAGGATACTATATGTTGATGATATAGCTTGCATCAACCCCGAACACTGCATGCAAGTGTGTGGAAGCAGAGCTGGGTGCTCCAATATTGCTTACCCTCGCCTGGTTATGAGGTTGGTTCCTGTGGGCCTTCGGGGCTTGATGATGGCAGTGATGATTGCTGCTCTGATGAGTGACTTGGACTCCATCTTTAACAGTGCCAGTACCATTTTCACCCTCGACGTGTACAAACTTCTCCGCAAGAGTGCAAGCTCCCGGGAACTAATGATAGTGGGCAGGATATTTGTGGCTTTTATGGTTGTCATCAGCATAGCATGGGTGCCAATTATTGTAGAGATGCAAGGCGGCCAGATGTACCTTTATATCCAGGAGGTGGCAGATTATCTGACCCCTCCAGTGGCAGCCCTTTTCCTTCTGGCAATTTTCTGGAACCGCTGCAATGAGCAAGGGGCCTTCTATGGTGGAATGGCAGGCTTTGTTCTTGGAGCTGTCCGTTTGATACTGGCTTTTACCTACCGTGCTCCTGAGTGTGACCAGCCTGACAACAGGCCAGGCTTCATCAAAGACATCCATTATATGTATGTGGCTACAGCACTGTTCTGGATCACAGGACTCATTACTGTAATTGTTAGTCTTCTCACACCACCTCCCACAAAGGATCAGATTCGAACTACCACCTTTTGGTCAAAGAAGACCCTGGTGACAAAGGAGAGCTGCTCTCAGAAAGATGAGCCCTACAAAATGCAAGAGAAGAGCATCCTCCGAGGCGCTGAGAACAGTGAGGTCATCAACCACGTCATCCCTAACGGGAAGTCTGAAGACAGCATTAAGGGACTCCAGCCTGAAGATGTTAATCTGTTGGTGGCATGCAGGGAAGAGGGCAACCCAGGAGCTCCCCTGGGCCATTCAGAGGCAGAAACACCAGTAGATGCTTATTCCAATGGGCAAGCAGCTCTCATGGGCGAGAGAGAGAGAGAGAAGGAAACAGAAAACGGAAGCCGCTACTGGAAGTTCATAGACTGGTTTTGTGGCTTTAAAAGTAAAAGCCTTAGCAAGAGGAGTCTCAGAGACTTGATGGATGAGGAGGCCGTTTGTTCGCAGATGTTAGAAGAGCCTCCGCAAGTTAAAGTGGTATTAAATATTGGACTGTTCGCTGTGTGTTCACTTGGAATTTTCATGTTTGTTTATTTCTCCTTATGAACTTAAGGATGTGGTGAGACACTTAACTTAAGCAAATACTGGTCTTTGAAAACAAAAATGTAACTCTTGCATCTCTCAGGCATTGTTTACGCTGAAGGTTTTAGCCAAATTTTACTTAGCAGAAAAATCATCTATTTGCAAGACTATTTTCCCAGAGTTGGATGAAAGTAAATCTTCAACTTAAATGAAACAAAACAGACTGAATTGTGGGGGGAAATGTGGTTTTAGAGTTTTATATACCAAAGTGAGGAAAGACCAATTATTCTCATAGATCATGTAAAGCAGAACATGTGTTAAGATGTCATGATGAAGTGTCTTGTGTGCATTGCCCAGTCTTAGTAGACCTTTGCTGAAGTATATCTGCTCATTTGTAAGCTTTTTGTCTCTAATCCCTGCTAGGATTAAAAGATGGAATTCGTAGAGATTGTATGATTAGTTATGTCTCGAAAGTCTAATGTGTTGTGTAGTGATTACTTCAGGACAGCTTTGTTTGCGTGATTGTTTTTGTTAGCATGAGTCTATGAGTTCTGCTTGCCAAAAGAAAGGAAGGATGTTTTCCTGTAGGTATTTTTGTACCACTTGTATGTGGAATGGTAGTGGTTTGGGGCAGGCTTTGTTTCAATCCCCTCCCTCTATTTTTTTCCTTACTTAAACTGAACCATACTCAAATGACTACCAAGTCTGTCTATAATTTTCTTTTTAATCAGGGGGGAAGTAAATATTGCTGATGATCCCCACATTTATTGATCAAATAGGGTTGTTTTAAAATACAGTTTGGGGATTACCAGCTACCATGCAATGCTTGATAAACTTAATGCTAAGAGAATAATGAATCATTTTCTACCTGTTTCTAGCTGCTTCCTTGTCATTTTGTAACATTCCTTGTTAATTAGCCAAATGCCTTCCCATATGGGTCCAGTTGTCAGAAAATGTTCAGTATCGTGACGGAAAGTTGGCTCTGCTTTTGTATGCTGGGTTGTGGTACTTGATTAGCTTGTGATATACTGATGTTGTGTTTAGAGGGGAGATCAAGTGCTGACTCCATACTGCATTCTCCCTAAGTTCTCTTCGTGGTTTTTGTCTTTCTTGAAGATTGGCCATGTGTTTACATCTATGCTGTTACAGTCAGCACGTGAGTGTGTTTCCTACAACTGACTGTCAGTCACAGGAAACTTCACCCTGGCTGTTTGTCAGTGTAGGTTTTTCTGGGGGATGGCCAGCATGTTCCTAAGTTGCCATGAACAGAGATTTCGGGCTTAGCAGTGTGCTTGTGGAGGATATCACAGGACTCTTGATACAGACCTTTATCTTGACTTAGTATCCAGTTGCAACATCCATGGGCAGTCGATTTTTTGTAGGCTGTTTCTCCTTAGTGAGGATGGTGCAGAAGGCATTAGAGAAAACCTCCTGAGGATGAGTGTGTAGTCCTGTGTCTTCAACACTGCCTTTCTCCTCCATGAGAAATGAGGAAGCTAATTATGTACCTACTTTCTTTACGCTAATAACTTTTACAATTACACAATAAATTTATTAAGCCTTGTACTCAAGGAGAATTATTACTTTTATAGATCATTTTGTAGATTTTTTGAATCAGAACTCAACCCGATAACTAATTTTTTTTTTTTTTTTTTTTTTTTGTGATGCATCAACTTGTTTGCAAATGATGGACTTGAGTCCAACCCTGACTTTAGGGATCATCCGGTGCATGCAGTCTTCCTGTCTGCGGGAGGGTTCTGATGGACTGAGTCTGTAGATGGAAAAAGTAATTTATGTACGAATAGCATGTATTTCTGAAGAACTTAGAGTGCCTTGTACAATTTTTCTCTCAATTTGTATTTTGAGGTTTATAACCTAGGGGCCAAGTAGACAGGGTCCATTCTTTTCCTAAATGGAGGTTGAGACTGTGATGTGTCCAAGGTTACAGGACCTTTTGGAAAGATGAGAAATCAGTTCTCTAAATCTGGATTCAGAGTTTGCCCACATGTGTTTGAATGAATGGTTTGTTCATGGTTTGTGACAGTCTTCTCTTAAAGAATTCTCCATTTGAGATAACCTTTCAGGCTTTGAAAATGTTAACAAGATCTTGGCTTGTCCAAATTTGTATTAAGTTGTGGGAGTTAGTGTTTCCTTTGAACACATCCCTATGCTTAGCAAGAATTGACACATTGGCTGAGTGGCCTTCCTAATCCTCATATTTACAGCAGAAGTGAATAGATATTTGTGTGAATTTCTCCCCTTTATTAATGTTGAGTCTTAATAATTTGGAATGTCAGAGTCCTCTTACCCTCTTTTTGTTGTCTTATAGTAAGATACATAAAATACATCATCATGTGTCTGTGTGTAAATAGCAGTAGGTCAAGTTTAGAGTACTAATGTTTATAAATAAGGAATGACTTAGCATATCCACTAGGTGTTTATTCTCACCAGTACGAACATCACTTTATTGAGTCTGAAGTCCCTAACGCTTGTCTTCCTTACCTTCCCAGTAATAGATACTGTGATTAAGTAAGTATGTGAATTGGTGATGGCAGCTTCATTTCAGGAGACCAGTCTTTAGTCTATGGGTTGTTGGAATGATCTTGGAATGATACATGATTATTTCAGGCTAGCAAAATGTTCATCCTTCACATGGATATATGAGTCCTAAAAGATGGCATACATCTGTATAGACATTTACACATACATTTTTGTGTTTGTGCAAGCTGAGGATCTGAATTGACCAAGAGTGACCGTGACTAAAATAGTGGCTAAAAGTAAAAACATAGGTGAGGCTGTTGGTCTACAGAGGGAGGTGAGAACTAGAAGCCTGGCATTTATCATATGATATCATGTGTTTTGTCTTCCCAAGCAGTTCATGTCTGGGTCTAGAGTGAAGGGCTTTTAACAGTGGCCTGGAGAATGATTGTTGGCTCTTCCGTGGGACTTGAGGTTTCTCTTTCATTTCAGAAGATTGTGTCCTGCCATCCCAAGAATAAACAGCTGGGCCGATCTCTCCTTCAGCTATTCTTTCTAGGAAGCGATTGCTTTTGTTTTTAGAGAAGCATCAAGTAATAGCACCTGTCCTTGGCTCAAATTCAGTGGATCTCATTTCCAGGGCTTCCTTTTCACTGGCTCAAAGGATCCATTATCTTGCACAAAGAGGCTGATCAGGGTTGATGTCCTTATCTCTTAGAGATGTCAGCATAAGAAATTAGCAGAGACCCTTCCTTCATTTCCCAGTTAAAGAATAGATCAGTGGAGTTAATTGGTTCATTAAGCATAGGGTTAAAAGCCTTGTATATGAATCTTTAAATTCCTATGTTGGGAGTCTTTCTCTATTCTAACTGCGTGGCCATCTCATCTCTTTGAATATCATTATTGTAATCGATGGATGCGTCTTTTCTACCGAATAAATAAGCTTTGTCATTAGCCATGAAAAGATCAGCCTCTCGTCTGACTGATACTCTAGTACTAAGATGGCTTCATTCCCTCCTGCCTTATTCCTTTTCACATCTTCATTGGAGGTATGATTGGAAAGGGACCACATAGGTATCTAGTAGTGACACTTACCATTTCCTGAGTTTTATGTTGAAAGACCATGTGTGCACAAGACCATTCCTGTTAAATTACGTGACTGCAGAGCCTTGTTGGCGTACAATTTTTCTAAGAAATAATAATAATAATAAATTCGATGTTGACAAGAGTGTGTAATTCAGATGTGAACAGATTGATAAAGAACAATCACTAGTTTAAAATCTGTAGAGGTGAAAGGTCACATTCATTGGGTTCTGGAACTTGAAGTGTCTGGGCTGTTGGCTAGCATCAGCCCCTCTCCAGGGAGTAAGGTCTGGCTTGGTGGGTTTCGTGCTGAGATGGTCGGGTTAAAGAGGCTGACAGCTGACAGTGAGATCCGCGTGAGGAGCAGGCCTTTCGGCTTCTTGCTCTGTAGGATTTCTCAGTGCCTAAGCAGGGTTTACAGGTGGCGGCGTCTGGTCCCCTTGTCCCTTGCTTCTCAGCCGGCCATCTGCTCGCTCTTTCGGTACTTTCCGATTCCCTGGTTCGTGCTCGGTTTACCTCACACCCTCTCTTGATGTGCACATGTCTTGCTTTGCCCCAGTATTGAGGACTTGTAACCAAATAATGATTCATTAAATTACAGTTAGGTTTAAACATACTAAACTTAGAGTATCTAAAACTGTTAATGAGAATGTTTCCAAAATAATTTTCTCATATTTATATGGGTAATAATAAAAGCACTAGTGCTTCAGTATTCTTAAAGTCAGGGGACAACAGTGAGTCTGTCTCCATAGAAGTCCCTTTGAGATGATGGCGTCACGTGATGCAGAAAGGCTGATTTTTGCCATGAAGGTGTAAGTTTGAAATGAGTTGGTGTAGTGAGAAACACCAGTACTGTAGGCCCAAGGCTGGGGCACAAGCAGGGAGGCGGGGCTGAGCCCCTTCTCCTGAGGATCGCCTCTCCTAGCTGGGTTTGCCCCTGTCCCGCTGTCGTGAATACTGCAGCTGCGAGTGAAGTGAGCTGAGGTTCCATGAGAGAGTGATGTTGGTGCCAAGTCCACACTTAGTCATGTGTTTTCATTGAAAGTTCTCACTCCTCACTGCTCACTACAACAGTGTTGTAAAATCCATGCCGTTCATTTTTCTGTCTCCACTCCTTTATAACAGGCCAGGTTTAGTTTGAGTGTAAGCCACCCATTTTTCTAGCAGCCACTAGCTGTTGGCCTGTAGCACTTTGCTGAGAAACAAAAGAGATGCACTTTATTCTTTAAAGGTGCATGCATCCTGCACGCTCTGCTGATGGCCTGACTTCTCCAGGTGTAGGAGCAGTGGTTTGCTGTGCCCAGGAAGGCCCAGGAGTTGTGCCCAGGAGTTGTGTGCAGGAGTTGTGTACTGGAGTTGTGTGCTGGCACTGTTGCCCTCCTGCGCCTCGCTCACTCAGACGTGTATGTCTAATGAACTCTGCTAGGGATTTTCTGGACAGTACAAGTTGACAGTGTATCCCACAGCATAATTAGATGAATTCTCCCTGTTTTCCTAGTGTTGCTGGATATATAAATTTATATGTAAGTAACACACACACACACACACACACGTGTGTGCACGCATGCGCATGCACATGCATACACACACACATGTTTAATGTTCAATTTATCAGTATAGCCTAGGATTCTGAAAGCAGAATGTCATTAGTAACTGTGTGTGTGTGTGTGTGTGTGTGTGTGTAAATTGGAAACAGATTGGACTTATTAAAATCTTCAAATGGCAATTGCTAGTAGACAAGGTTTTCCACAGTGTAATCAAGTTTTGAGGTTGGTGTTAGGTTGTAGGTAGCCTCCTGCTTGCCAGTGTTGATACACTGGTTTGCACCCGGCCCTTTCTTGGCAGTAAGCTTCCTTTGTTGTTTTTAAACTTTATTGTAACTAGTGAAGAAAGCAAGTAGAAAGTACACATTTACACACTTTTATGTGTAGTCTTTTGGTTCACGGAAACAAGGCAGTTGAGTATATGTATTGTGGCTTCATGTTATTTATTCATCTTTATTTACTTTTTTATCTATAATTAAAATTTGGTTACATTATAATTCTGAGTATATTTTTCGAGTGTTCCACTGTAGGTTTGTTAAGGACATCTGAGAACTCATAGAACAAACAATAGTTTATATTTCCATGTGTGAGGAGAGGCTAAGGGTCCATAGAAAGCACAAAACTGTATTCACATGTGTGTGTTTCCACTTGTACAAAGCACAAAATCTAATAGCACTAATAGTCATAAACCCGCTGAACTTTGTCCCAGGGTTTTCAGGAAGACCACAGTACTGAAAGGCTAGACAGTGAGTCTGCTGTTAGAGCTGGGGTCTCGGTCATAGAGTCTCATAATCTCACTCTGTGTTGCTCCAATGGAGAGAGTAACTGCTTATATTTGGTGGCTAGGGAAAATGAGATTTGTAGACGCAGACCCACAATCCAAAACTAAAACTGGGACAGGCGGGTTTCTGGTGGGCAGAGCAGGTGACAGACAGCTTTGTAAGTTGTAGTTATTTGAATTGTTAAAAAAAAATCTTGTCTAGAAGAAATATCACTTGTTTTCAACAGTGCTCTAAAAAACATGAAAAAATTCACATTAAATAGTGCAAATACCATATTGATCTTTTGTATAGATTTGCACAAGTTGGCGTTACCTTTATTTTCCTTATGTGCTTAACTGTACTTTTTAGTCAAGAGTTGGATCTGTGTGTTCTGCACATCAGACTATTTCTGGACAGATTCAACATGACACTGCTTTTCATAATGGCACTGAGAATTTTTTAATGTGTTCTGTTAGTTCCTCAAGACTAGATGAGTGGAAAGCTGTGGGTGTGCATGCCGGAATGAAAATGGCATTTCTTCCCACTCACCATTGCCCTTTCCCCTGGTTTCCTTTACCTCCACATAGTCCCGTGTTTACCAAGAATGAAAATGAGCCGTCTCGAGTTATGTCTCCATCTTAAGATACAGCTCGCAGAAAGGAGCGGGCCTCCTCTGTAACCTTTTAACTAAGATTGTAGATGGTCTAGACTAATGTGACCTTAAAAAAAAAAAAAAAAAGACAAGGTCTTGGTATGTGATATATCTTAGAGTTCAAATGAACACTGATGGGGAGATTTCTCCCTCCAGCAGAAGCTAGGTGTGTGTACACACAGCAGAATTTTACAACAGGTAACTTGGAGGTTGCAGGGTGGGGGTGGGGAGCTGAGAGGAAAAGTGTGTGAGGAATATCCTTGGCTTAGCAATATGTGACAGTGTAGAGCCTTTGACTTACGTATTCTGTACCTTTAAGAGAGTTTATTACAACTTTTTGAAATGCTTTTTGAAATTTCTTTGGCAGAAATGATTTTCATTTATAATTTCATGGAAAACTGCTTTAATTAGACTAAGTGAAAAGTAGTCCTAGTGTAAATATGTATAATTTCCTAATTTCACTGTGAGATCTCAGACTTTTGAGTGGCAAATAGATCACCAAGTCTTTTGCTCATGGACTTCTCTGTGGGGTTTTTAAGATGTAAAAGCTTTATTATTATTATTTTCTAAATAGCAACAGACTACATTAGTGTCTGATGACGGTGTGGAACCGTTCCTCTGCTGCCCTTAACCGTTCTTGCTTCAGTCTGTGAGCACCTGCAGAGTTCAGACCCAGCAGGGCCTTCCTGTCCCTTGCTTGGACAAAGCCTTTCTTTGTCTAGAACTGTTGGTAATCACCGTATGAACTGTTAGGCTTTTCTGCTTTTATTTTTCTTTTTTGACAAAATGGATATCAAAAATAGTTGCTGTGCAAAAGTTAGTAGTCTTCTTCAAGAAGAGAACAATTCCTTTTCTAATAATATCCTGTGAAACTGCTTCATTCATTCCTTTATTTTTAAGCCAAATGTCAGCGGAATACTGCTGCTTTTATCGAAATAATTTTGATATGTAAGTATTAATGCATTTTAAAAGATGTCTGCATTGAGAAATATTTTCCCAGTGTACTGCCTGTGAAAGCTTCATTCACATTCTGGTTAAGAGACCAGTTAGTACACTGCGGCTGTGTATTATGTACATGTATCATTTTAGTCTGATATTATAGACCAAATATGGTTATAAGGAGTTGATGAACATCAATTTGTTATTGGTTAGTTTTTAATTATTTTCAGTTTATTTTCTGTTGTCCTCAGCCTCTTTTGTTTTCAAGTTTGACTAATACGGTCCATTTCATTGTGTAATTCATTTTCAAAGAAATTAGAATTTACTTCCATCTTGAAAGGAAAACAGTTAAAACTGTAGATTTAAAATTGTTAACTATTTGTGACAATTCTAACTTGCCTATACTGTATACAGCTGAGTTTTAAAATTGTAGACTTGTATGATCTTGGTTTACTGTGTTGTGTTACTGTTGTTTAAAAACTGACAAAAAAAGCCAATCTGCTAAAGAGCTGTCAGTTTTCATTGCTGACTACAAAACACTCTGTTCTTTGTGTACTCCTGTTCTTTTGCCAGCTGCTGCATTAGCCTTCAGAAGTATTTGAAAACTTAAGATGAGTACATTTCTTGCAAAGTCCGTTCCTTTCTGTGGTATTTTGTCCTGTAACTGAAGTGTAGTAATTATTTTATGGAAATGTTAGCACTTCTGTACCAACTTTGAATAAAATGAAAAATTTACACTTCTGTGACTTTTTCAGTGTGAATGTCTGTCCCCAAATTCAGTGTTCTGTGTCTCAGTTGCACAAGTCAGACTCCACTTAAGTTCTTGCTGACTTGGCTCTTGGGTGCTTTCCGAATCGCCACATACTGGTATTCCCACTTTAACAAACATTGTGAACACTGACCCACAGGTGGTGGCTAAGGGTACTTAGATGTAAAACATGGAGTAAAGAAGAACATTCTTGGGTTTTCCCTTATGGTTTCAAAATCACTTCAAGTCCCAGGAAGCTGAAGAAGACAAGGGGACATAGGAATTGTCTTCACCAAGTTGAGCAGAGCCACCATTGCCGCGGTTGCTTTGCAGACGTGTCTTGAGCTTTGGAGAGAGCCATCGGCTTACATTACTCCCTTTAAGTTCTTGGGGGCGTTCTTAAGGTAGTGACAGTTAATCCAATTATAATAAAAACCTACCAAGTTACATTGGGTGTGTTTCAGTCCGAAGACTTCGGATGTTGCCGGTTAGCATAAAGAGAAATCATTTAGCTCTGTGCCTCTTGTTTCCCTTAATCTGGGACAGATTCCTTGTCTCCCACCCCATGTTTGAGGCCAGTGATGCTGTGAATGCCCCACAACTTGGGATCATGTCGTTTTCTCATGATTAGATCTCGACTGTACACTTGGGCAGGAATACACCACAGTGAGTGGTAGTGTGTCCAGATGTGCTGTCCTGTTGTGGTCAAGGTGCTCGCTTCATAGCTCCATTGTCAAGCTGGGGTTTTTTGCTTGCTTGTTTTTGGTAATAAATAGTTTTTGAGTGGTAATTTGAGGCAATGAAAGCACTCGTCTCCATCAAACTGGACCCTAGTTTGGGCATCCACTTACAATTTTTGCTTAAGTTGTAATCGATAGCACAAAATGGCTAGTTTTCTTGTCAGTGTGAACTGTGAATTAGTTATTTAGTAAGTCATAGGCCACTACTGTTATTATTTTTTAAAAAATATGTTTCCAGATTTAGCTAATGGGACCTTCATGGAAGTTTTGTGGTGTTTTTTTTTTGTTTGTTTTTGTTTTTGGTTGTTTTTTTGACATAGCTCCATCAGTGTTGGAAGTACCTATTTCTAGTATACCAGAACATTCTAGGTTCATCTTGTTCTTTCTATATCCCAGTTGGGTCAAGCATCTGGTAGGAAATGGTCTAAGTGTGCTCATGGCTGTAGAGAATTGCACCATTTCACCCTTTGTTATATAGGGCATCGTCTGCTGGCTCCAGTTCTTTTTAATTCATCTATTTGGTGTGTGCGCACATGCTTGGGAAGCCTGGAGCTGACACTGGGCGTGCTCTCCAGTTGTTTGCTAAGGCCGAGTCTCTGCTGAGCCTGAGCTTGCCAACTGTAGTTAGCTCCTTGTCCAGGATTCCCTGTCCCTGCTGGCCCAGCGCTGGGACTGCAGGTGACCACAGTGCCTGCTCAGCTTTTACAAGTGTCTGGGAATCTGGACTTGAAAGGCTGATAATACTGACCCACTTGTCACATTTACTCCCAAGTCTGTAGAATTAAAAGGCGTTTTATTTGCATATTTAGTGTTTGAATACAGAATTCTAAATTGAAAAGTTTTCAAAACACTAGAAACTAGAAAACAGTGGAAATTTGGAAGCCTAATATGATTTTTTTTCCTAGTTTGTATGTTTCATGTTACAACATTTCAGAATTACAAATTTTGCTGGAAGTCTCTGGCACCAGTGGGCTCTCTGAGCGTGGCAGCACAGTCCTGGGGTGTAGGGGGTGCTCTTTGTTTAGCCCTTGGATTGCTTGGGTTGCTACACCTAAGTTTCTCAGGCTTGTTGGCTTGCTCTTTTTAGCTCTTTTCCTCTTCTCAGAGGAGTTTCTAAGCTGTATCTTCTAGCTTTTTTTGTGGACAAATCGAAGCAACTTCTATCAGGTTTTCATTTTAAGAGTTCTTCTGTGCCCGAGTCTTATGAGAGCCTGTCTTTATTTCCTGGATGTGGCTTCTCATCCACGGAAACACTGGAGCTTTTTCTTCTGTGTCCCTTACTCCAAGACAGCTTTTTTCTCTCTATGGCCTTCTGTGGTAAAGGCTTGTCTCGGTGTGTGCAGGTCATTGGCTGTCCATGCTGGTCTTGTATGGTAAAGGCTTTTCTCGGTGTGTGCAGGTCATTGGCTGTCTTGCTGCGGTCTACTAAGGTGTGTGTGCAGGTCATTGGCTGTCTTGCTGCGGTCTACTAAGGTGTGTGTGCAGGTCATTGGCTGTCTTGCTGCGGTCTGCTAAGGTGTGTGTGCAGGTCATTGGCTGTCTTGCTGCGGTCTGCTAAGGTGTGTGTGCAGGTCATTGGCTGTCTTGCTGCAGTCTACTCAGGTGTGTGTGCAGGTCACTGGCTGTCTTGCTGCGGTCTACTAAGGTGTGTGTGCAGGTCATTGGCTGTCTTGCTGTCGTCTACTCAGGTGAACAACAGCAAAGATGCTCTCTGCCTGGGGTTTTCGCAGCTTCAGCACAGAAAGCTTTAAACTGAAGGATGTGGCTGGAGATATAGTTCGAGTAGAGCACCTCTGTAGTGTGTGAGGCCCTGAGCTCTGCCCTCAACAGCCACCCAAGACAGAGACCTGGTGGACCACCATTTTGAGAGCACAGGGTTTCAGTGTCACTGCAGTTTTGGTCTTTTTGGTGTGACACCCTGCTTAGAGCGGTGCGTGTCCCTCCTGCCCGTAGACTACCCTCTGATGAGTCCCTCCAGAGACTCCTGCGAGGCATCTCGGGATCTACCAACTGTGTGCCTTCCTCTCTGACTTAACCCTCATTTCCAGAGCACAGTCCAAGGTCTTCCCTGCTGTAGGTTTCCCACCTCCTCCCTGTGGCTCTCTCTTTCTTCTCCCATTTTTCCCCAGGACTTTACCTTAGAGTGTGTATCCATGTATCGTGTTGTGTACTCTGTGTGTGTGTGTGTGTGTGTGTGTGGTCATGCATGCTGCAATAAAGCTGGAAAAGTTATCTCACGTCTTGGTGGGTTTTTCTGGAGACAAGTACTAGCATTGAATCCTCTGGTTTGCCAGGGTGTCTTAGTGTCTGCCCTTGAATTTGGCCTTTCAAGGTTGAAATTTCAGAGCTTTTGCCCATTACTTCTCTTCCCTGAAAGAATGCTGACTATTAAAAGCAAAGCTGGGGTGTAAATTCTGTTTTCCTTGAAAGTACAGAGTTGTGAAGATTTGATGTTTCAAAGGTAGTAGACCTTACCTGGCAAAGCATTTTACTGTGACACTTGACATGGGTAGTGCACAAAACAACACAGACGGAGTGTAGACGTCATCATTTTTCACTAGATTCTACAGATTTCCAGTGAACTCTGACTTGACAAATACAAGTTCCCCTTGGTCAGGTTCCTGGGAACCCATTTTTGTCAGCTGAAAATCTTGATTTTACCTGTGTCTGCTGAAGACACCACACTAGTAAGTGTGCCTGTGACGTGCATCTAACGTTTTCCTAAAGGCCCCTCACTACACACTATGAAGTACTCTGTTATTACACTTAAATATCATCAGCAAAACCACACACATTCAAAAAGGAAACAGCAACAAAAGCTCCACATCAACCTGTCACTAAATAGACTGCAGGAAGGGCGCTTGGGAGAGCTGGAATGAGGCTGGGAATACGTGCAACAGCGAGTGACCCGTTTCTATGTGCATGTCTGCAAATACGGATTTGGGGGTACAGACACATCTTAAATGATGGACTTACGTTGACAAGCAGACACCTCCCTCTCTCCCTCCCTCTCTCCCTCCTTCTCTCCCTCCCTCTCTCCCTCCTCTCCCTCCCTCTCTCCCTCCTTCTCTCCCTCCTTCTCTCCCTCCTTCTCTCCCTCCCTCTCTCCCTCCTCTCCCTCCTTCTCTCCATCCCTCCCTCCCTTCACAGGCAACAGAACACTGTCAGTCTCCCTCTTAGAAAGTCCTTGTTTTAGGGAGTTCATCTAATGACCCCACATCTTCAAAGTTGTCTCTCTTAAGTTTTTTTTCCCCATCCTCCACTGAAATAAATGTGCTCCTAAGTTTTAAAATTTGGTGTAATGTGCTCCACTCTCTGTGACATTGCCTTCATTTGTTTTCTGTCACTAAATAGAATAACAGAGACTAATTATGAAGACTAGAGGCTCATTCGACTCACGGATATGGGAACTGGGAGGTCCAAGAGTATGGTGCTAGCGTCCCTCACTGGCACCTCCATTCCAGCATGTTGAGGACCTTGTCGAGTTTTAACAGGACATCAGACACTGAAGGAGCCAGAGCAGGACACAGTCACCCCTGTGGTAAAGCTCTAACTATGAGTCTGTCAGTCGTCTCCCAGTGGTCCTATTCCAGATATCTTCAGCATAAATGTGGGGTGGTGTTTCTCACACATGTAACTTGGGGCACACATGTGTCCTTCGCAAGTGTGCACTCAGGACACAGATTCAGACCCTTTACCATCTTAGTCTGTCTTTGTAGGCAGGGCCTGTGAGTGAGGAGAGCAGATCGGCTGTGAACTCAGACTCTTTCCATTCGAGTCCTGGAATTGCAGACATGGGCCAGGTACCCTGTGAAGGCTCCTTACCGCCTTCATCCATGTATTGTCTAGACATTAGGTGGACGCGGCTCATTTTTCACAAATCTCTGACTTGGGTTTTGTACTCCAGATCAGATAGTGCTAGTGTTTAACTGGCGGTGATGAGAAAGGTACAACACGTACCTGCACACATGAACACACACACATACACACACACACACACAGAGAGACACACAGACACACCACACAGAGAAAAGTAGGTACAACACATGTACCTGCACACACGAACACACACACACACACACACACACACACACACACACACAGAATAATAATACATGAAGAAGAGAAGGCTTAGATAGGGCCTCGTATAAACTGCAGCGCGTCACTTTGTAGAGTGCAAAAGAGCTGGGTTCCTGGGAGACCCCAGATCTCACCTGGAGAGAGAGGAACATTTCAGGGTCCAGGACCTTTGAATCTTGAAGTCAGTTGAATTCTGAATTGACATATATGTGGGAGAGATGGGAGCATCTTTATTCTTTGTTCCAGACAGGGCCTTCTGTAGCCCAGGCTGGCCTCAGACTCACTATGTAGCCAAGGATGCCTTCTTGTTCCCTCCTCCAGAGTGCTGGGGTTGCAGGTGTGTTCGCTGGATGGCCGGATGGCTTCTTTTGAAGCTCAGTGGTTGCAGTGTGTGTTGAGGGGTGCCACGGCGATGCCCTCTCCCTGTGACTGGGCTCACACAGTGAAGGGAATGTTAGGTTCTCTTCAGGAAAGCCCTCAAAGTCATTCTTAAAATATATCTGAGTGACAGTCTTTGACTTGAGGCTCTGGAAAAAAGCTGACGAAGGAACTAAACCACGTCACAGTTGAATTACACAGTGTGAATCATATGTGAATCATATAATGTTAGCCTGTGCATACAAGCAGCTAACAGCTAACACCCTGCTCTGTGGGTCAGTTTTTAAGATTTTCCATTGGCATCCTGGAGCCGTCTAGTGCCAGGGTCGTCACTGATGGGCCATCATGGACCAGCTCCCAGCCTCCTGGAGAACTGTCTTGTTTCTGATCTAACGGTCTTCTGCCCACCTTGTTGCTGAAAGGACTTCACAGTTGTTGTTGGCCTTTGCAGGTTGAGCCATAGCTTGCGCACTCATTGACAGGGTAAACCCCACCTCCACTTCTTCGTAGGCTCTGGTTTTGGTGTGACGGTGATCTATGTGGAACTGAGGTCAGCCTCTGGGCTCCTCTTTTCCCGTCCATTCTTTTGTGTTCTTTCCTTTTTCATCATGTAGCCCAGCGAGCGCATGGTCATTATTTCCCGGGTCTCCAGCCCCCACTTCCGGCAGCACAGCCACAGCTCTCCTTCCTTTCTTCACGACCTTGGCTCCAGGGGCCACTGGTATGTTGGGCACATTGGTCAGTGTTCTGATCAGATTCTAGGGCCAGTGATCCCAGTTCCTCCTGAGTTTAGTTTCACTCTGCTTCCCCAAGAGACAGTGATAAGTTGTAATAGCCATTGGTCCTGGAACTACATCCTGCCAGGCTCTGAGTAACCCGGAAGCTGTCTGTATGCCTATTACTGATTATTACTAGAAACCTGTGTGAATACGGAATCAGCGACTGTGTCTGTTTTCAGGGGCAGAGCTAGGATTCACAGAATTCACAAACTATGCACTGATCACTCCCCCATGTGCCCACAGTGAACTAAATTTGTTCCCAAAGAAGTTTGCTCCTAATTGGGCCATTAAGGGAAATGGGATCTAGGCTCCCAAACATAAGCAGAACTGCCATGTGACGCAATAACACAACTTCTGGGGCTGAAAATGAAGGAAGAAATCA
>CABHPH010140797.1:12759-25832 GCA_902168325.1 Peromyscus nudipes | reverse complement strand
AAGGATGCTGGAGATGGTTAAGAAGCCCCCTGGGCCTACTGAATCCATAAGCCGAGAAAGCACACAAAAGCATATTTAGACAATTAGGCCAGGATGGAGGGAAATGGCAAGTGATGAGATGGGTGGGGCTGTTATAGTCTGCTACATCAATTTATTTTTACTTCTAGGCAGTCAATTAGACATATGTCTCTTAAAGTGTGGCCCATCTATGTCCCAGTAGGACTGATCTACTGGCTCAGAGGAGATAGTGAGTCACTGCCAAATGGAAAAACAAAAAAACCTCTTTAATAGGCAACTTGACCTCTGGTCAGAACATCCCAAATAGTTGAGAGTGGGGAAGGAGCTTTTGGTATTAAATGCCTCTGTATTGAAAGGTTGGTGAAACAACATTCTGGCTTTGGCACAAAGAAGACATGGAACAATTTATTTTAAACCCTCATCAGAGGGTGCATGGGCTGCTTGCACATTCTGGAATTTTTTTTTTATTGAGAATTACCAAATGCTTTCTGCTTAGACTGATGAAGCCAAGCTGGGGCATCTGTGGGTTTAGAATATACAGTTGCATATGTGCCACTGTTTATCTGTTTGCAAAACATGCCATATGTTGACAGACTGACATATGTTGAGCTATGCAGAAGATCACAGAGAAAGATGAGCTGGAGTATAAGAAAGGGAGACAGAAGGAAAGGTGTTAGAGAGAAAAGAAACCCTTGTGACTTTGACTGGACGCTGAACTACTTGAGCATTCAGTCTGTCTTGCTCATCTTTAATCCCCAGTGCCTAGAGTTGCACTGGGCACATACAGATGTTTGGTATGTCCTGAGGTTGAAAAGAGCACACACAAGGTGCCTAGAATCTTGTCTCCTACATGCATGCATATGGTACTTGCAGACTGAATTCATGCTGAGGAGGGGGTATTTAAAGCTAGGAAGACTCTCCGTGTTTTTTGGATCACTCTCTGTGACAGGTTGGGGCCAATTCTTGTCATTACATAGAAAGAAGCTAAGAGGAACTGAGGAGGAGGTCAGAATGCAGTCAGACCAGGTAGGATCACAGGCACAGATCTTGAGCTGCCTGAGGCTTCCAGAAGAGGATCTGACCTGTTCCACATGCATATTGAAGTCTACCCGTTGAGTCTTACAAAACCAGCAAGCGAGAGATATTCTGACTTTTATTGAGGGTGCATAGAATCTGTAGGCTTGGGGGATGAGTATCTTTGTAATGCCGTTTTCTAATTTTTGTTTTGTTGTTATTTACTTTTAAAAATATTTATTTTTATTTTTAAATTATGTGTAGTTGTGCGTGTATGTGCTGGTATGCACATGCTTATAAAGGTGCCTTTGGAGGCCAGAAGCATCAAATGCCCTGGAACTGGAGTCGCAAGTGATTATAAGCTATCTGATATGGGTACTGGGAACTGAATCCAGGCTTCTGGAAGATCAGCAAGTGCTCTCAACCACTGAGCCGTCTTTCTAGCACTGCTATTTACATTTTTTAGACAGGATCTCTCTATGTAGCTCAGGTTGACCTAGGGCTATCAATGCCCCCACTTCAGCCTCCCAAATTTCAGGATTATAAACACATGCAATCATGTTTTGCTTCTGACTTGTTTTGATGAATATCATCTGCCTTTATGTAAGCCTTTGTGCTGGTCAGGTTTTCTTTCTTTCTTTCTTTCTTTCTTTCTTTCTTTCTTTCTTTCTTTCTTTCTTTCTTTCTTTCTTTCTTTTTGTCAACATGGCACAAGCTGGAGTTATGTCAGACAAGGAAGCCTAAGTTGAGTATTTGCCTCCATCCGGTTGGCCTGTGTGCAGACTAGGAGGGCATTTTCTTAATTGATTTATGTCATAGGGCCCAGTCCACTGTGGGTGGGCCCATCCCTGGGCTGGTGGTCCTGGGTTGTGTAAGAAAGCAGGCTGAGCAAGCCATGGTGAGCAAGCCAGTAAGTAGCACTCTTCCATGGTCTATGCTTCGGTTCCTGCCTCCAGATCCCTACTTGAAATTCCTTCCCTGACTTCCCTCAGTGATAGCCTGGGACCTGGGGTGTGTAAGTCAAATAAGCCCTTTCCCCCATGTTGCTTTTGGTCAGAGTGTTTCATCACAGCATTAGAGAGCTTCTTTAATTTCCTTAACACAGTTTTATAGATTTTCTAGTGGAGATCTTAGATACTTTGTTAAGAATTCCTGGGTAATTAGTATTTTCTGATACTATTACAAATTATGTCATTAAAAACAATTTCATTATCTGTTTGTTGTTAGTATATGCAAACACAGTTGATTTTTCTTATTTTGTATTTTTCCTACTGGCAACATATTCTGAAAGTGGTCTGATGTAGCTCAGGTTGGCATCCAACTCCCTGTTAGCTGAGGTGGATCTTGACCTTTGGATTCCTCTGCCTCCACCTCCCAAGTGCTGGGATTACAGGCGCTCTCTAGTATGCTGAACTTATTTTGGGATTTTTTTTTTTTTTACATACAATGACAATCTGTAAATAGTCTACTTTCCTCACATTTTCCTCTCATTTAAAAGCTTTCTGCTCTTCTTGGCTTACACATTAGTCAATATCTCCAGAATAACACTGAGCAGATAATATTCTAACAAGCACATGACTTAGTTCTTTTTAAAAAAAATTGTAACATCATTATTGTTATTTTTATTGTTGTTATTATTGTGTGTGTGTATGTGTGAGTGAGTGATATGTGTGTGAGATGTTTTCAGGTTTGAAAGGCAAGCACTTTTATCTGCCAATGTATCTCCCCCACCCACATGTCTTCTTTGTAATACCGGAGGGAATCTTTTCAAGGTGACAGGTATATGAGTACTCATTGGTGTAATTTCTATAGTTTGTGTATGCTCGAAAATTCCCATAATGGCAAAAAAAAGTTAGGTTACAGTAAAGCTTTCAACACTTCATCATTACAGATGCTGTTTGGGGAGATACTTTTTATTGGATTAAGAAAGTTTTCATCTCCTTTTAATTTGCTAAAAGTCTCAAATTGTCAGTAGAAGCTGTACAAATAAAGCTCTTATCTCTGTGTATTGAAATGCTAAAAATCTTAACTCATGACTACTAATTGTGCAAATAAATTCCTCACCTGCATCTATTGAAATGAGCACATCGTTTTCCCCCTTTAATCTGTTATTTAGCAAATTAATCAATCTATTTGTTTGCTAATAATAAACCAGCCTTGCGTTCCTAGGATAGACAATGTCAACTTTGCCATGCAGTGCCAGGGTTTGTTCAGTAACATTACATTAAGGCCTTTTTTTTAAATCCCTCCGTCCTTTTTTCTTTCAGTTTTGTTGTCTAGAATCAGATCACAAGTTGGACTTTGAGTCCTTTTTTCTGTACCCTGGAAAAGTTCAAGAGTAAAAGCAATTTCTTTTGTAATTGTTTGATCATAGTAATTAGAGAATACATCCAAATGTAGGGTTCTTAAAATTTTATTTCCAATTTTATTATAAAGAGATTGCAAATTTAAAAGAAATCACATACTGAAATTAGCCAGACCCAAGGATTGTATCACTCAAAGTTTTATACTTTTTTTATTGGAAGGTTTTCACTCTCTATAGAGATTGTCTGTTTCACTTAAATTTTCTTTTTTAAGCAATGTAAAGGTATTTATAATACCAGTTTTTTTTAAAAAAAATCAATTTCATGTCTACATTCTTTTTCAGTCCTGACTTAGAAAACAAACAAACAAGCAAACAAATAACCAACCGTATGTTTATGCATGTGTGTCTCTATGTGGCTTTGTGCACTTGAGTGAAGGTGCCCATGGAGGCCAGAAGAGGCTGTCAAGTCCCCTGGATCTGAAGCCATGGACAGTTGTGAGCTGCTATGTGTGGGCTGGGAAGCAAACTTGAGTTCTCTGCAAGCATAGCTTCATGTGCTCTTATCATACTTTCCTGCCCCTTAGTCCTGACTCAGGTAATTTGGGCTGTCTCTGATTTTTCAGAATTAGTTTTACTGGAAATTTATCAGTTTTCTTCATCCTTTATTAGTTCGCTGGGATATATATACATATTTGTTTTCTATTTCAATATTTTTCTTTACTGGTTTTCTTCTATTTTCATTGAGTTTATCCCTCATCTAACATATTACAAGGGCTATTTCACTAATAACTACTAGGATTTTTAGGACCAAAAATATTCACTCAATCCTGGCACATGCCTATAATCCCAGCACTCAGGAGGCAGAGGCAGGCAGATCTCTCTGAGTTCAAGGCTAGCCTGGTCTACAAAACAAGTGCCAGAACAGTCAGGGCTACACAGAGAAACCTTATCTCAAAAAACAACAATAGCAGCAACAACAACAACAAACCAAAAAACAACAAAAAATTTACTTAGCGCTCTAAAACCCCCTCTAAGCACTGTTTCCTGTATCCTTCATAATTTGATAAGCTGTATTTTCCCCATATAGTTCAAAAAACTTCTGCCATTAGCTGAGAATATTTATGTCATCTCAAACTATAACACTACAGACTACTTACAAAATAAAAATTGAGAAAGAGACTCATTACCCTAGTGATGAAACATCATAACAATGGGTTAGATCGACCATGTGTCTCCTTGTGGGTTACAGTGAGAAGCATACGATGTTCACTATGTAGTTTTCTCAACAGAAAGGTTTAACCTAAATCCCACAGTGAGGAAACAGTCAGACATGGGGTACTTTACAAGAAAATTAGCCTGGATTTTTCAAAAAATCTTATGATTTTCTTTTGAAATGATGAACTATTTAAAGAGTCTTTTAACTTTCAGTTATAAGATACTTTTAAAAATCATATTGTTTACCTGGAAAACAGGACCCCAAGAAAGACACTGGGATCGCCCAGTGACAGAGAAATGGATGAGATCTACATGAACAGTCTGGACGTGAGTGGGGGTAATGAGGGGCAAGGGACGAGGGAAAGAGAACTTGGGGGAGCAGGAGATCCCAACTGGATCAAGAACAGAGAGGGAACACAAGGAATGTTCATGATAAATGAGGACCACATGAGAATAGGAAGAAGCAAAGTGCTGGAGAGGCCCACAGAAATCCACAAAGATGCCCCCACAATAGACTGCTGGCAATAGTCGAGAAATAGCCCGATCTGACCTACCCTGGTGATAGGATGGCCAAACACCCTAATTGTCGTGCTAGAAACCCCATCCAGTGACTGAGGGAACTAGATGCAGATATCCACGGTCAGGCCCCGGGTGGAGCTCCGGGAGTCCAATTGGCGAGAAGGAGGAGGGTTTATGTGAGCAAGAGTTGTTGGGATCAGGGATGGATGGAATACAGGGACAAGTGGCCAAACGAATGAAAACACATGAACTGTGAACCAATGGCTGAGGGGCCCCCAACTGGATCAGGCCCTCTGAATGGGTGAGACAGTTGATTGGCTTGATCTGTTTAGGAGGCATCCAGGCAGTTGGACCGGGTCCTGTGCTCAGTGCATGAATTGGCTGTTTGAAACCTGGGGCTTAGTAGAGACCCTTGGCTCAGCCTGGGAGGAGGGGACTAGACCTGCCTGGGCTGAGTCCACCAGGTTGATCTCAATCTTCGGGGGAGTCTTTGCCCTGGAGGAGATGGAAATGGGGGGTGGGCGGGGGGAGGGGGGCGGGGCGGGAGGAGGGAGAACGGGGGAATCTATGGCTGATATGTAAAGTTGAATTATATCGTAAAATAAAATAAAATAAATAAAAAATCATGTTGTTATTGACTTTACATTATTTAATTAGAAAACACAATTTTCAAGACTTGGATCTTCTCAAATTTGCTGAGTTGTTTGTTGCTGGAGAGCAGTCCCGCCAGTCTCCAGCTCCCAAGTCCCGCCAGTCCCTGGTTCCCTGACCGAACCCATTCATAAAATAAACACACAGACGCTTACATTATTTAAACTGCTTGGCCATTAACTCAGGCCTATCATTGTCTAGCTCTTACTCTTATATTTAGCCCATTTCTATTAATCTCTATTTTGCCACGTGGCTCGTGGTTTACCGGTACTTTACATCTTCCTTCTCCTCGCTGCAGCTCCAGCCAGTCTCCCCTTCTACCTTCCTGTTTCCTCTCTCCTCTTCTCTATTAGTCCCGCCTATACTTCCTGTCTGGCTACCGGCCAATTAGTGCTTTATTGATACAGAGTGATATCCACAGCAGTTGTTTTTGTAACCCAGTGTATTAGCCTTTTTGGAATTATTTCTTTTAATTTTTGAGATTATAATTGCATAATTACCTGCATGTATATTATCAATTTTTGTACTGGCAAATAAAAGTGTATTGTGGGAGTGTTAGAAACAATAATGTCATATTTGTTAGCTGTTTTGGCAAATTCTTTTATATTGTTATTGATTTTTCTTGTCTAGTGGTTTTATCAATCATTAGGAGAGTGAAATAATCTCCCACTATGATAATTGAAATTATCAATTTATTCTTGCAGTGATGTTAATTTTTCTTAATGTAATGCTATTTGCACATCAGTTTAAAGTTGTTATGTCATCCTGGTGAATTTCAACATTACTATTATGGAGATATTTCTTTTGAAGTCTGATATAAACACAGTTTCTATAGATTTTGCTTAAGTTTGGGCAGCATATCTTAATTTAATTTCAATTGCCTGGTATTCTTATGTTTTCAGTGTGTTTCTTGTAAACAGACTTTATGTGGGCTTTGGTTTTTATTGGTGTAGTGGATTTGTTATGATATTTTCACATATGAGTATAAGGTTCTTTGGTTATGTTTATTTGTCTAATACCCACAAGTGCCATCCCTTCCCCTTCCTACTTGTCCCTTTCTTCTTCACTCATACTCATTTTACTTTCATACCTGTTTTCTCCTAGATTCCACATAGGATATAAAACACTCAATAATTGTCTTTTTGAATCTTGCTTAGTTCACTTAACACGATAATTTCATTTCCCTGCAGATGAAATTATTTCATTGTTCTTAGTGGCTGAATAGTACTGTATTGTACATATATGTCACATTTTCATATCCATTTATCTATTGATTGGTATACAGGCTGATTTTAAAACTTTAACTTTTTTGCATGACTTGGCTACTGTGAATAGCACTGTGATAAACACCATAATTTTGATTTATGTATATTTTAGGAAGGGTGGATTACATGGCAGTTCTGGTTTTCGTTTTTTAAAGGAACTTCTATACTGATTTTCAGAGTGCATTTCCTTGATGACTAAGTAAATTTAACAGTTATTTTCATGTATTTATTGGCCATCTGTGTTTCTTCATTCAAAAAATGTTAAGTTCATTTGTCTATGTATTGATCATCTCTCCTTAACTTATTCTGAATAATTTCTTGTAATCCTATTTCCCACCTACCAATTCTCTCTTCAACTGTTGATAAAACAATCAATTGCATGTTTAATATTGATTATTTAATTATTCAGTTTTTAATTTTTTTCTGTTCAATTTGCCATATTCTACAGTTGTGTCTTGCTTTTACAACCTTCAGTACAACAAACAGTAATTTTACAATTTTCCCTAACAGTTCTACATCTATTGTCTATTTGTGACTTTTTCCTATTGCCTGCTGTGTAAGTATCCTTAGCTGTACTATCTTGCTTCCTCATGTCCCTGGTTATGTCTGATTGTGTGCAATGACTGTACTTAGGAAATGATTTGCACTCATTGTTTGTTACTGGGTATCGGGCTGCTTTCTTCTGGAGAAGGTTTGCTGTTGCATTTTCTGGGCTCCATAGGTGAGTACACTCTAGGACCACTTTTATCCAAGGTCAATGCTTGGGATTTTCAGTGCTCTCAGATGATGAAGAAACCAAGTTGGAGACCTGCGAAGGGCTCCTTTACATCCTCCATAGCATTCCTAACAGCACAACCACCAAAAGCGTAGGAAAAAAGAGTGCTGCTTTTTTTCTCTGGGCCCCCACATCTAGCTTTTTACTTCCTAGCCTCATGAGTCTGCTAAAAGTGCATCTTGGGTGCATACTCCCAAATCAGGACTATTTGACAGGACAAAAACTACTGTCAGAGTGCTTTGAGCTTTTTAAATTTCTTTGATAAACTTCTAAGGTGTCTGTTTTATTCTAGATCTCAACCTGACAACTACTGCCCAGTTCATAGCTCCTTGGTAATTTTTAAGACGTTTCATCTGTTTTGTGAAAGTTAGCAATCTATCTCTGCTCTAAAGCCCATATCTTATGAACTGAACTGTGTCTTCCTCAGCTTCATGTACTGAAGCTCTAACTCCCCCGTGTGATTATATTCAGAGATAGGTCTGTAAAAATTAATTGAAATTAAATGAGGTCATAAGGGTGGGACCATAATTCAGGGTAAGGGGAAGATGTACATGCACAGTCAAAAAGCCATCCAAGGATACAGTAGAGAAACATCTAGCTACACGTCAAAAGGAGGATCCTCATTAAGTCTTCAATTCTTTCATGTTTATTTATTTTGTATGTGTCTGTGTACATATGGGAGTGGGCACAGATGTGCCAAAGCACACCTGTGGAAATCAGAGAACAACTTGTGGCAATTAATTCTTTCCTTACACCATGTAGGTTTGGTGGATGGAACTCGTGTTGTTGGGATTTAAGGCAAGTATTTTTATCCACTGGGCCATCTTACCAGGCCAAAAGAATCCAAAATTGCCAACATTTTTGATCTTGGGCTTTAACCTCCAGAACTGTTAAAAATATATTTATGTTTTTCAAGCTATCTATTCTGTGTTATGGCAGATCTGATTCAGCAACCATCTATACTAAATTCTCTGTTGCTGGGGCTGAGACTGTACCGACTCACTTCTAGTTTTCAAACTGTCTACCTGGTAGGGTCTACCAATAGGGACCACTAGAAGTGACTAGAAAACAGGAGAAAGAAGGAAGGATGCTCTCCTTTTGGTTCCTGGGAACATCATACCCATGGCTGCCCGCTGTGGCAGTTCTTTCCCATAGCTCTTGAAATCTGATTTTCAGATCGACTCCCCCCCTACAGTCCCCATCCTCTTCCCAACCAAACACAGGCATCACTGATTCTGCTTCCTGAGAGGTTTGGACTCCAGCTCAACGGGACCCTCCTCCAAGCTCCTAAGTTTTAATTATTTCAGCCTGTTTTCTTTGTTCCCTAGCCCATTACCCTTTAGCAGGTGCTACTATCAATACACTAGAACTCTCTTTTTTTTACCCTTTTAATTACTTTATTAACAATCTTATACCTAGTTAATAATTCTTCACATTAATTATCTTATCTAAGTTGATGACTTTTGTTTCCTGACTGGATTTCAACTGACTCACATTTCATTCCATTTTTTAAAAAATCTGTCTTCTGTGTGAGTGTTGGTCTAAATTACTATTTTCCTGTTCCCAAAATTGGAAGCTCCCCAAAATGTTTTTATTGTTATGCAAACAATGGATTCGAGAATCCATTGCATCAGGCTAAAGCTAAACTTGCAGTATTTGCTTTTGCTCCAAGATGAATCATGAGGAGGTCTTCTTTCTTTAATGCATCATAATCCTATTTCTTGAGTGGGGGATGGGATGTTTCCATTCTGTCAAGAGAAACATATACTTCTGGTTTCACAGGAGGGTGTGCCCCTTCCAAACTAGATGAGAAAAAAAAGGTTTAGCCTGGAGTTTGAAGGTTCCTCAAAGATATCTAACATAATGGCTTAACCCTAGACATCATTAGCACTGGCGTCTCTGACTCTGCTACCTAATTAGGGATTTTGATTGAGACTGTAGATGGCTCACGAAAATTCTGCCAGCCCACAGTGAAATCTACAGAGAGGGTCTTGGTCATTGTCTAGTCCAATGTTCATTATTTCTAAGTGAAGAACACTGAATTCTGGGGTCATGTGGCCTAATTAATAGAAACTAGGAGTAGGACACAGAGTCCCTGACTCGACTGCACTTCTCCATTCATCCCAGGTTTCCCTTTCTTACACAAGCAAGCGTGTGTCCACCCACATCAAGCCTGCTTTCTGCTTTGTCTCCGCATGTCAACCCTTCCAGTCCCTTGCTTCCTTCATCCCCAACATCAATTTTTGTTCCAGCTAAGGGCCACCATCTACTCTTCCCTGAGCACATTCACCCGGTTTCCCCTGGTCCTCTGTCTCCACTATTTCTTCTGTCCTGGATTCTCCTCCCCCAAATTATCAAAATTTCCTTCATCTTCAGGATAAACTTGGTGGCACTGTTGCTGTGCCACCTTTCCCAGGACACAAACGTGGAAATTATCCCTCCAGCTTCTGTGTTTCTGTGGCATTCTGTACTTCTATTAGAATACCCATTAGTTATACCTTATGGCATAGTGGTTTATGCTCGTCTAATATCATTCCACTTGCATTAAAAGATTAGTGTATTCTTCATCCTCCTCAGTGCATATTATAGAAATTTCAACACAACAATAATAATGATTAGAAACTATTGAGTGTTTACTGTATGTTCAACTCAATTTTAAAGTTTTACAGGGGTTGGTTCATTTATTTCTCTCAATAGCTTTATGAAGGACATATCACTATTATTACTGTTTTATATATGAGAAAACCAGTTTGTTTGCTAAAGAGAGACATAAAGGTAGTAGATTGAGATGGGAGGGGAGGTGGGGAGAATCTCAGAGAAGTTGGGGAAGGGAAAACCATAATCAGAATTTATCACAAGAAAAAACTATTTTCGATAAAAGAAAATAAAAGAAGCTTGTCTAAGGTGACAGTTGAGGGACCATCCACAAGGCTCTGATGTCCCTGTTGTCAAAGTTTCACTTCTTATTCATTATAGGACACTTCCTTCTAAGGACCATCCATGGACTTAAACTTCTTACACTGTTGTTAAATATGAAAAGGCCAGTTTTTAGTTAAATAGCAGTTAAAGATTTGAATTTGTGAAACCAGCTGGTCTCTCAGCAAGAAAGCAAAAAGAGAAACACCAGATGAAAGGTTGAACACTCAGATATTTCTCAGTAAAAATTTAAATGAGCTTCATCGAATTATTAAACCTTTTGATCTCCTCTCTTTTAAGAGAGTAAAGTATACATTTTCTCCCCTGCCAAAGATGCTTGTTTAATTTAACAATTATTAACAAATTAACAAAGATGCTTGTTTAACTTTATAAATTTTCTCCCCCCAAAGTGACCTGTGGCATATGGGGCTTTTGAAAGAAGAGATAAGCGTGAGTCATTGCTGGTTGGCTGAAATGTTGTGAGAACACTTGTGGGTCACTCAGGGCTGGGATCACCCAGGAGTCTGCCATTTTGGGTCAGTATGGACTTCTGATGCTTTGGAATTATTCCCACAAAGAGAAGAACATTGCTAGCCATGGGGATATTGATTCTGTAGGATCCTAAAGATTAAGATAGGGTGCCATTTCCATCCTGAATCCTTAAGACATTAGATACTTGGGGAGATTTTTGAGTGTAAGGCTACATAACAAATCACTCCTCGGAACAGCGCCTTCTGAAACATTTGGCCTGAAGAAAAGAAACCTGAGGAGTTAGGTCACAGTTGGCCAGAGGTACTATCGTATTTTACTTGGGGCAATGACAAATACGTGATGGATAGCAGCAAGGTCAGACATAGCTTCCTGTGTACCCTATAGGCACTGTGGTGATGTACTGTGCCTAAGAAAGCTACGGCCTTAAACAGCCACCAGACAATCCATTCAGCCTACCTTTTACTAATGAGGTGACATTAGTTACATCACCTAGACTCTAAGTTGTGTTTTCCTCCTGTGTCAACTGAGGATAATGACACTCTTCTGAAAAGATTATTATGATGGCTTAATAGCATACTACAGCTTCCCAAACTTGAGTCATTCACATTATCACCATAGCACTCAGGATAATTCTGAGGAAAGCTTAGAAAAGGGATCTCTTGCACAAGTGTGGGCAGGGTTCAAGAAAGCCAGCTAAGGGAAATCACAGGACCCAGGTCTAGCAGTGTTAAGCAACTGTTATCATGTTATGCCTGAAGAAAGTAAGGGGAAGAAGCACGTACATAACCAGGGTACAGTTTAGCAAAGGATTTGAGTCTGTGGCCACCAGTAAAGGGGCCAGACAGCCTGCAAAGCACTGCTAGAGAGGATGCAGCAGACCGAAGAAGTGCCCCAGCGCTACTCTTCTACGCTCTGCTTCCTGTTGGGGCTCCTCAATGGCTGAGAAGATCCAGAAGCAAGGGGGTCTGTGAGGTGATCCATGTGGTCAGTGTCTTTCTCTACAGTTGAGGAAGGATGAAGGGTTGAGTGGGTGTGTGAGGAGGAGCCAGCAAAACCTCTTGAACACACCACTGATTAGTGTTGGCCAACTTACCCCTTAAAACAAAACTTTTTTATTAGCCAAATAAATTTACTTTTTTTTTTTTTTTTTTTGGTTTTTCGAGACAGGGTTTCTCTGTGTAGCTTTGCGCCTGTCCTGGAACTCACTTTGGAGACCAGGCTGGCCTCGAACTCACAGAGATCCGCCTGCCTCTGCCTCCCGAGTGCTGGGATTAAAGGCGTGTGCCACCACTGCCCGGCTAAATTTACTTTCAAAAGGAGACTTCGCTTATGTGTGAGAAGTAGGGAGGGTCTATGTATATTTGACTCTCTCCCTCCCTTCCTCTGTGTGTGTGTGTGTGTGTGTGTGTGTGTGTGTGTGTGTGTTTACAGGTCAGAAGTCAATCACAAGTGTCATTCCTCAAGAGACATCCATCTTTTTTAATTTTTGAAATTCTTTAAAAATATATATTTATCTTATTATTTTTAATTATGTATGCCCACAGAGGTTAGAGAAATCGGATCCCCCAGAGCTGGAGTTACAGGCTGTTGTGACTCATCTGACATGAGTGTTGGGAACTGAACTCAGGTCCTCTGCAAGAGCAGTACAACCTCTTAACCTCTGAGCTATTTCTTCAGTTCCATGTTTTTTTTTTTTTTTTAGAAACTTACTGGCCTACAGCTAATTTATCAAGTATGCAAGGCTGTTTGGCCAGTGAGTCACAGAGATCTGTCTGTCTCTGATTCTCTGGAATTTGAAGCATATACAAATAATCATGCTCAGCTTTCTATATGGTGGGTACTGGCTATTGAACTCAAAGTCCTCATGCTCGAGGACCTGCATGACAAGTACTTTACCAACTGG
>CABHPH010140796.1:2998-23968 GCA_902168325.1 Peromyscus nudipes | reverse complement strand
CACACACACACACACACACACACACACACACACACACACACACACACACGGGTGGAGGGGGAATTTGTATCCTACATTGAATCTGAGTCCAAAATCTAGGTAGGACAGGGTTAGGTTGTTGATGCATGGATCCTGTTTTCCCTTCCTTCCAGCCTTGTTTGGTAAAGTGCACGCCAAACTTCAGCAGTTGAGGATGACCTTGAACTGATCCCCCTGCCTCTGTTTCTCCAGTGCAGGAATTCCATGCATGTGCCACCACTCCAGCTCATGAGCCTGTTTGGCTTTCCAGAGCAGAGTCTCCACTCTGGGCCTCTGAGTGTTGCAGCTGGCTTGGTCCTGTCTGCAATCAGCCATACTACTCATCACAGTGTGGGCACCTCTCTCCCCAGGTCACTGTGGCCTCTCTGGCAGCATGAGGGAAAAGCTACACTTGTTACTTCCCGTGGGGGTTGAGGGGAAGGGTCCAGGGTGGGCACAGACAGCTCCCCACAGATCCTGACACTGGATGAGCGGGGAGGTTTTATTTTTTTAGTGTAATTAACGGTACATTTCCATGCTGTGAGGCTCTCAATGTCCCAGCTAGCATATGCTCACCCCTTCCCCAGGCTCCCCCTCTGCCCAGTCCCACATCCTTCATCCCACCCAAGGAAAAATGACTCCTTCAAGCAAGCAGGCTGTCTGCGTTCAAGCTGCTCACAGCTTGGAAGTAGCTTTCCCAGCCTCTGCCTGCTCCCACCCAGCCTCCTTCTCTCTCTCTTTGTTGTTTTGTTTTCTAAGCTGGGCCCCAGGTGCAGAAGGCTGAAATACAGGCACTCCCCCTGCTCAGAGAATTTTTTAGTCTTTGCACAAACCCTTCTCGCTTTTCTGTTTTCTTACTCCCTTTTGAGCCTCTCCTTTCTTGTTCTTCCCTCCAATTGCCAGTCTTCGCTGCTTGACGCCACCTTATTTTTTCCACGTCTGGATGAAGCATCATTGTGTTGCGCAGTCTCTGGTTTTCTTTGTTTCTTTTTTCTAATGATATGGATGAAAGGCGGGGTCTTGCAAACGCTAGGCATATGCTCTACCACTAAACTATAGGTCCTGGGCCCCTTGTGATGCTTTAAAAATGTACCAGACAGTTAGCTGAAAGCCTCTCCTTGCCTACCCCCACCAAGCAGGATTCTTTAATATTTATTATTAATTGTGTGTGTGTGTGTGTGTGTGTGTGTGTGTGTGTGTGTGTGTGTGAAGGTCAGAGGAAAACTCAGAGTTAGTTTCCTCCTTCCATCATGTGGGTCCCAGGATCAAACTCAAGTCATTAGATCCATAGGTAGGTGCCTCTACCCACTGAGCTATCCTGTCAGTCTAACACATTTAAAGGCCCACAGACTTTGTTGTGTTTATATCTATTTCACTGCTTCTAGTAAATACAAATGTCTCATTTTGTGTACACCCTGTATCTCATCTATTTTCTCATGGATGTACAAGGACCCTGACTCAACTGGCTACACAAACACCATGGCTTTGGAGCCCTTGTAATGGCTAATCTTGGTGGTTTCCTCTGCTATATCTGGAAACAACTAAACCCCAAGATTCTGGGCACTCCTGTGAAGCGGGAAGACCCACCTTCTGGTGCAGCCTACGGGTGAGGTCCGGCAGGAGGTTTTTCTCTTGGCCTGCTCTCCCGTTCTCACTGACAAGTCATCTACACTGTTGCTGCAGCCAGAACCAAATCAGCTCTTCAGGATTCCAATGCAGACTGAAGATCAGCAGCCCTTCGGGATTCCCCAGGACGCCAGTGTCAGACTGGGACTGCTGAGACCTTCAGTCCCGAGGTCAGAACCACTGTCAAGAGCGTTGGCCTTTTGGCTGTGAGGACAGCCATTGTTGGACCACAGAGACTACAGTCTTTGGAAGTGGGATCTCTCAGCTTCATGGCTGTCTGCTGCCATGCTGTCCCTGTTGTGACGGACTCTATCCCCCTGGAACCATGATGAAGTCCTTGAGAAACCTTTCTTCTGATGGAGGTGCAGGGCAGAGAACTTTATCACAAGCGGAACTCTTAACGAAAGAGAAGGTTCACCAGGAACATACTTGCCCGCTATCAAGATCCATAATCTATCTTGTTTTTTAAGACAGGGTTTCTCTGTGTAGCACTGGCTGACCTGGAACTCACTTTGTAGATTAAGCTGACCTCGAACTCACAGAGATCCATCTGCTTCTGCCTCCCAAGTGCTGGGGTGTAAGGTGTGTGCCACCACTGCCTGGCTTTGTTTATTATTCTTCTTGTTTTTGTTTATTATTATTATTATTATTATTATTATTATTATTATTATTATTATTTTGCTTGTTTGCTCCCTTGCTCTTGTCTCACTTTCTCAAACTCACACTGAAAGCTATCTCTGAAGTTACAAATGTCTGGATCCTTGTTGCTTTCTAAGGTCTAGCAATTCTGATTCACACCTATTTATGGAATACACATTTTGTGGCTGCTCTAAACATGATTTCCGGTATGTTGTCTAAACATGATTTCCGGTATGTTGTCTAAACATGATTTCTGGTATGTTGTCTAAACATGATTTCCGGTATGTTGTCTAAACATGATTTCCGCCATGTTGTCTAAACATGACTTCTGGTATGTTGTCTCATCCTTCTTCATCTTCATTACTATTTTCCTTAGATTTACTACTCCCTCGCTTTATTTCCAACAGTATGTTCTGTTAACTAGCTGTTTGCTATGCATTTGTTCCAAGGAAACAACCCACATTGGCCTCTGGGAACTAACTGATCAGGTGCTCCTTTGTAAATTGGTCCATAGAATGCACTGCGATCCACCCCGAAAGACTGATTTTTATTTATGTATGTGTTTGTGTGCATGTCTGTATGTGTGCCACATCTGTCCAGAGTGGACTCTTTTGGACCTGTAGAGTCTAGAAGAGGCCATTTGATCCTCTGGAGCTGGTCGGAACAATTGTGACCTGCCCACAGTGGTCCTGGGAACCAGAGTCGGGTCCTCTGAAAGGGCAGCCAGTGCTTGTAACTGCTGAGCTCTCCGTAACTGCTGAGCGCTCTCTGGGCCTGTTGTAGTCCTGCTGTGTGCACTTGTAGACCATCCTGGCACTGAGTTAAAGAGAGCAGAAGGGACAAGCCCTGAAGCAGAGTGACTGTGGCTATATTCTGGAGTATTAGCAAACTAGTTCTGAGTTTTTTAATGGTGGAATTTCAGGTAATTTATTGTATTTTTTCTTTTATTGAAATTAGATTCTTTTCTCACATAATATCCTGGTTGCCATTTCCCCACCTCTAGTCCCCCCAGATCTTCTCTCCCTCTCCTCCCATCTGGAATGGCTCCCTTTCTGTCATCAGGAAAGAACAGGCTTCTAAGAGACAATAATAAAATATAACAAAATAAACTATAATAAGATTAAAAACTTACTATATTATTTTTTGATGGCAGTAGTGTTTTTGTTGCACGTTTTGGTGTGTGGTGTGTCTGTGAGTGTGTTCACATGTGTGTACATGGTGTATGCATGTGCTGGGGTGTTTGAACAGGCACTGTGGAGGTCCTGGCTTGATGTTGGGGTGTCTTTTTTTGAGATAGGGTTTCTCTGTGACCCTGAAGTTTACTGGTTCAGGTAAACTGGCTGACCAGCTCCAGGGATCCTCCTGTCTCCACTCCCCAACACTGGGGTTACAGTGCCTGCCTGGCTTTTATAAGGGCTTTGGAGATTTGAACTCAGGTTCTCATGTTTACACAACATACACTTTACCCACTGAGCCATCTCCCTGAACTTCATTTACCTACGTTTGCAAACGTTTTTGAGAACTATCTCCGAGATTTTGAAAGAGGGATGATTTGGACCAGGGCTAACATTCACCATTGAAGATCACCTTGGTGGCTGCTGTTGCAATGGAATTCTGTTGTTGTAATGGAATACCAGAGTCTGGAAACCTCATATAGAGAAAAAGCTTATTTTGCAAACAGTTCTGGCAGCAAGATTGAGTGACCACACCTGCCAAAGGGTTCCGCTGGATCACAGCTTGGCGATGGCATCATACAGTAGGAGCATGTACAAAAGATCACATGGAGAAAGAGGGAGTAAGGGGCAGGGAGGAGCTGAGCATCTTCTTTTCTGCCAGCCCAGCCCAGAGGGTACTAATCCCTTCTGGGGTACTTCCCTAATGACCTAATCCCCCTCACTCTTGAAACACCTCCATTTTTTTCTGTGTCATTTCATTGGGGACCAAGCTTCTAACACATGACCATTAACCATCTCCAAAGCGTCTTCCAAGTCGGCCGTCCTGAGCTATAAAAACAAGAGTATTTGAGCTCCTCTTCTGCTATTTGTAAGCCCCATCTGCTGTGGGAGTATTTACCTGAAGATTAGGGAATTCTGGGATGTGGTCCAGCTGCTGGGAGCCAGCAGGCAGGAACTATCACAAAGGCTGCTTCAGATGTAGTGTGTGGTGCTGCCCAAGCCTGAGCAGGTAGGGAATGAGATTTTCCCTGTTGGGTGCTCAATAACCACAGCTCTCACTCCGTGCTCAGTCTTCCAGGCTGAGCGCCCTTTTCCAGGGCAAGTGGGCAAGAAACACAATCAGAGCATTGAAATAAATAGAAATTTTGATTCCCCAGTGGCACCTGGACCTTGGGTCCTCTGAGGGATAAACATCTACTGTGTTTTATCAAATGTTTTCCATCTTAATAAGTACTAGGGAATGCCAGAACCATTTGCAACTTCCTGCTAACCCTGGGGACTGGGAAGGCGGGCACTTGGGGCCTCTGAATAGGTATTTCCCCACTGCTGAGTGGTGCTTGAAATGGCTTTACCCTGAGGCTGCAGAGTCGTTCTAGGAGACCAGCTCTGCAATCTGCTTCCGGCAGCACCAGCTGTCTCCTTTCTTGGCAGTGGTCTACACGTTTCTAAGCCCCAATGCTGCCTGGAAGGCATTTGCTCACGGGCCATAGAGTGAAAATATTGAGAAAGTGCGCATGTTTTATTCAGTTTGTATATATTACACAGGAGGTGAGTATATGGTTGCTGCAGAAACAATCGGCTGCAAGGAATGCGACAGTGAAGAGATTGGGTTAAATCTAGTTTTGAGCCCTTACTCACACATTACTCATGATGGAGCAGGAACCCCCAGGGAATGACATGGGCCAGAGGCAATTGAGAAAGGGGCTCCAGTCCAGAGCCTGTTGGGGTCCCACCACTTTCCAAGCCCGGATGTCGAGAGCTCCCCAGGCCTGCCAGCCTGAGTGCCCCACCCTCTCGGACCTTATCAGGAGTTGGTACCCACCCCATCTGCAACCCTTGGCCCAGAGATGTGGAGAGACGGCGCCTCTGCAGGCGGCAGGTGGCATCACAGTGTCATCGCTGTGACCCTCGGTAGCTCTGTCTCAGAGGCTCCCTCCAATGGCATCTGGTGGGCACTGCATCATTGTCCCTGGTCCCTGACTACCCCTGTTGCTGAGTCACTGGAAGGCAGGAGACCGTCCTAGTTTTGTATACTACGAGATCTTTTTCATTTAGATTCCTAAAACAAGTAGACTGGTTTAAAGCCATGCGTGTTTCCTAAGGTTAGACAATGTTTGAAGGGAAGAGGGATGGAAAAGAGGGAAGTGGAGGCAAGAAAAACTGAAACTAGGAAGGGAAGGAGGGTGGGGACGACGGGACACGGACAAGGCAGGAGAGGAGAGATACAAGTTGTAAGAGAGCTGACTTACCCTTTTAGAGCAGCGGTTCTCAACCTTCCTAATCCTGCCCACCCTTCAATATAGTTCCTTTATATAGTTTAATATAGTGACCCCCGTCTCCCAACCACAAAATTATTTTCGTTGCTACTTCGTAACTGTAATTTTTTTTTTACTAATTATGAATCGTAATGTAAATATCTGTGTTTTTCCATGGTCTTAGGCGACTCCTGTGAAAGGGTGGTTGAACCCTGGTGGGGTCTCGGCCCAGAGGTTGAGAACCGCTTTTTTAGAGGGAGAGGCAGGAAGCAGTGTGATAGTGGGTGTGTTCAGTCCACTCGCACCTGTTGGGCTCTCCTGTCACATTATGTAACGGGACTGTTCATGCTGTGTGCCTGCTGTTCAGGTGTTGGGGTGGTTCCCAAAGTTAAACAAAGAATTGAACTCCCAGTGACAAAACCCCCAAAGGCTCAGAAAGGTGAAAACAGGCATTTAACGGGGCCAAAAGCGAAGAGCAGAAACACCCCGTTGGGAAGCGCGGAGTCTCCAGAGCAGGCAGATCACCCAGTGGACTCCAGGCTGGTCTTTCACAGGGACCCCGGACTCTCCTGTCCTTGGATCCCCCTTTTTCTTTCTCAAGTCCCTCCTCCCTGCTCCCCTCACTCCCTCTCTCGGATGGGGTCACTCCCTCTCCTCGGATGGGGTAGCTCTTGCTTCAGGAAGGTGTATGAGCTCAGGGAGGTTGTATCCCAGCTACAGAGTTCAGCTGCTATGAAGGAACGCCACTTTTCACCGCAGCCTCTTTCCTAGCTGCCTCTTCCCTGTATCTCTTCACACTTCTACATAGATGACCCTCCCTCGAAAGCCCCAAATCTACTGGCTAGGAAGATGGCTCAGCTTAGGTAAAGTGGGTAAAGTGTCTGTCGCACAAGTGTGAGGACCAGAGTTTGGGTCTTCATCACCCATACAAAAGCCAGGTAATTCGAACCTGTATTCCCAGCACTGGAGATGTGGAGATAGGAAGGCCCCTGGGGTGTGTGTTGGCTAGTCTATCTCAACCAGTGAGCTTCAGGTCAGTGGAAGACTTTGTCTAAAAACAAAACAGGTGGAGCTCAGTTGAGGATACTTGACATCAGTCTTTGACCTCCGCCCGAACACGTGTCCACATGTGACCATGCACGGACAAAGTTCCAATCTACCTCTAGAGGGAGCTCAAGGTCTAAAGAGATGGCCAGCCGTCCCCACGTAAGTTGTCTGACTGGAGGGAAAGCTGCTGTCCTTTAAGCTCACTGTGAAGCAGTCACTGACTGCGTGTCGGAGCCCTGCATGGGAAGAGGTCAGGCTGGGAGGAAGATGTGCCTGTGCGCCCCAGCCCTCTCCTGGGATGCTCAGGGGCTTTGCTGGCTGGGCCTGGCACCCTGCCAGTGCCAGGGGCTTCTGAACTCTGTTGTTTTCTGATGTGACTCATTTCTCGTGTCTTCAGGAATAGGTGTTCTTGCCTATGGTTCAGGGCTGACTCCTGGCTGTAAATTGGATGAGGAAGACAAGGAGTAACCACTCACCACAGTCTGGGACAGTATATCTTCCCCTGTTACCGTCTCTCCAGGTGAATGAGGTCAGAGATCAAAACCATCTTTTGAAGCTAAAAAAGCTCCAGCACCCTGACTTCCTGGCGGGCACCCATATTTGGGCAACGGCCAGTCCAAACAGTTGAACCCAGGCCTCAGACCATTGGGGCCAGCGCCTTGTCCTGCTTAGCATGAGCAGGAAGCCCAGAGGCTTCTTCTTTCTTACAGCATAGGCATCCTCAGATTGAGCTATTTCCCCCCCCCCCCCACAGTATCTCATGTAGCCCAGGCTGGCCTTAAACTTACAGTAAAGCTGAGGTTGACCTTGAACTCCTGATCCTCCTTCCGCTACCCCTTGAGTCCCAGGATTACAGACATGTATAACCGTGTCTGGTTTTTTTTTTTTTTTTTGGTTTTTCGAGACAGGGTTTCTCTGTGTAGCTTTGCGCCTTTCCTGGAGCTCACTTGGTAGCCCAGGCTGGCCTGGAACTCACAGAGATCCGCCTGCCTCTGCCTCCCGAGTGCTGGGATTAAAGGCGTGCGCCACCAACGCCCGGCTACCGTGTCTGGTTTACGTGGATTGAACCCAGGGCTTCTTGAGTACTGGGCAAGCATTGAGCCACCTCACAGCGAATGCTGAGCTTTCTCCCCTGATCTCATCCCATATAACTCTCCTCCCCTCAACCTCCCCTGGGAATGCCACAAACAAACTGCTCTAGAAGCCCAAATCCGCGGTGGTGGATCTAAAGTGACCCCTACCACCACCACCCTACCCCAGGCTTGTTGAGCAAAGATACAGCTCTCACCTCACAGGGAATAAGAGATGGTTTATTCTTGAGCCAAGCAGGAGTGACCATGGTCTAAGAACAAGGATTCGGGTTTTCCCAAATAACGTCCTCCCATGTGGAAAAGGCTTCATTAAGTTTTTATAGTCACAGAGCAAAGAAAGTCACAAATCAAGGCAGCTTTCAAACACACTGGTGGAAATACCAGGTAGGCTAGGGTATTAGTTACTTTTTTGTTGCTGTTGCTGTGTGTGGTCAAATACCCGATGAGAAGCATCTTCAGGGAGGAGGGTCAGGGTAGGAACTGCTTGTCAGCTTTCTCATGGGCTCTGGCTTAGCTAGCTTTTTATTACGGCCCAGCACCACCTCTCAGGGAATGGTGCTGTCCACAGTGGGCTGGGCCCCCCTATATCAACTAACCATTGAGACGACCCCACAGACATGCCCACAGGCCAATTTGATCTAGGCCTTTTGATCACTCGGTTCAGACCCCTTCTCAAGTGACTCTAGGCTGCATCAAGTTGACAGTTAAAGCTAATTAGGGCAGGATGCATCATGGAGGGGTAGGCATAGGTGGCAGGCAACTCCGCGGTTACAGGAACCTGCCGCTGAGACTGCTCCGTTCATTTTGTGGTAGACAGGAAATAGAAATCGGGCTGGAAGAGGGCCAGGCTGTATGACCTGAGGATGTGTTCCTAAGGTCCTCCTGAGTGCTGGGATTAAAGGAGTGTACCACCACCGTCCGGCTTTGTATTCTTGCCCTCAACTCTAGCCTCTTCTGCATCAGGTCACTTCTGATCAACAGCAGCTTGCCTCTGGTCAGGCTTGCCTAACTGCTGGTTGGGCCCCTCTGTCCTGCAGGAGGGCACTGTCATAGCCCCTGGCTGATTTGGCTTCAACCTATCTAGAATCTGGTGGGAACTTGATGGCTGCCTGCTCCGAAGGTGGCAAGTACGTGACTTAGGCTGTACTGTCTCCCGGTAAAACTGGGCTAATAATTTCTTATCTCCTTGACCCACTTAGAGGACTAAAATAATAGTGGATGCTGCAGGGTGTGGAGTACATGTCTGCAACCCCAGCCTTTGGAAAGTGGAGGCAGGAGAATTGGGAATTCAAAGTAACCTTATCTGGCTACATACTGAGTTCAAGGATGACTCCGTAAGACATTGCTTCAAAAAAAAAAAAAAGGAAAAAGGAAAATAGTCGGGAGTGGTGAGCCTTTAATCCCAGCACTTGGGAGGCAAAGACAGGGGAGTCTGTCAGTTTGAGTTCCACCTGGTCTAAATAGTGAGTTCTAGGCCAGCCAGGGATACATAGAGAGACTCTCTCTCAAAATAAATAAAGTGGGTATCAAGTACCCAGCACTACAAGGGTCTCAAGTCTCTACTCTAGAACCCCTAATAGTGTTCCCTATGCTTGTGAACAAGGTCACACTATCACAAAAATCCATTGATTTCTGTGTGTGTTTGTGCTTGTGAACAAGGTCACACTATTTCAAAAATCCATTGATTTCTGTGTGTGTTTGTGCTTGTGAACAAGGTCACACTATTTCAAAAATCCATTGATTTCTGTGTGTGCTTGTGTGTGCGGGGTGTGTATGTGCAGGCATGTTTGTGGGTGTTGGATAAACATGTTGTCAGGAGGGGGGTTGTGGGGCGGGGGCAGGGTGGGGCGAGGGGGGGCGGTGCTGCCACCTGCAGGCGCCCTTTAAGAGGTAGCTAAATTTCAGCCGACAAGTGTGGGAATACACACATGCCTTTCCTTACTAGCCCTCAACCTTTCCGTCAGCTGGCTCTGCCCTCTCTTGGCATGTCCAGGAGGCCTGCAGGAACTCACGGTCGGCATGTGGTGCCAGGACAGGGACCAGCGTGAAACTGACACTCAAGGACCTGGAGCTGAAGAGATGGCACAGTGGTTAAGGGCACTTAGTTCTCTTGCACAAGACCTAAGTTCACTTTCCAGCACCCACACTGGGTTATAACCACCTGTAACTCCAGCTCCAGGGGACCTGACACCTTCTGGATTCTATCAGGAACTACACACACACACACACACACACACACAGAGAGAGAGAGAGAGAGAGAGAGAGAGAGAGAGAGAGAGAGAGAGAGAGAGAGAGAGACAGAGACAGAGCTTTTAAAAAGATTTTTTAATTTTTTTTTATTTTTTGTGTAGGAGTGATTTGCTTGTATGTGTGAATGTACGTTTGTGTACCAACCATGTGCATGTAGTGCACACAGAGGCCAGAAGAGGGTGTGAGATCCCCTGGAACTACAGTTAGAGATGTTGTGATCTGCCATGTGATCACTGGGAATTGAACCCAAGTCCTCTGGAAGAACAGCAAGTGCTCTTAACTGCTGACTCATCTCTCCAGCCCTAAAACAAATCTTTAAAAAAAAAAATTTCAGCATTCCCATCCTGATGGAGTGACACATGCTTGTCATCCTAGCACCCTGGAGGTGGAGACAGGTGAATCTTGAGCTCTCCCAGGCTAGCCTTTCTAGTCAATGGTGTTCCCTAAGCCAGTGAGAGACTCTATCTCACAAAGCAAAGTGAGGCCTTGGGGATGGCTAGTTCATCAAGTGTTACCACCAAGCCTGACAACCTGAGTTCTATTCCCAGAACCCCCATGGTCGAAGGAAAGAACTGACTCCTGCAAGTTGTCCTCTGACCTCTGAGCACATGTGCACACAAGAAATAAATGTAAAGAAAGATTATAAAACAAACAAAAAACAAAAAACAAAAACAAAAACCAAGGTAGCAAGTAACCGGGGAACACCTGAGGTTGATCTCTGGCATCCACAACCACATAGTCATGTGCTTGCACATGTATACATGTGTGCACATGAACACACAACACATGTACACACACACACACACACACACATACACACACACTTTGAGGATTTCCTGGTGGTGAGAGCCCGTGTGATGGTACAGGTCACACACCCAGGAAGTCTTTGTATCTGATCATACATGGTCTTCTCACAGTGTCCAGGGCTGTCTGATCACCTGCTGACCTTTGTGTCACTCCGTGAACCTGTCACCTCTGCTGTCCTCAGCTCTCTTGACTTCCCCCACAGCCTTGCCTGCAGTCTGTAGTCTTCCTGGAAGATTGGAGTGCCTGCCCTGTTATGGCCGTCCGGAACATGCGGTGTGGTAGATGGAGTCTCTGTTGTGGGAGAGCCCCTCTGTGGGTGCTGCCCCCCTTTTCCTGTGGGTTCTGGGCATCTAACTTAGATTCTCATGCTTGTAAGGAAAGCGCTTTCCCAGATGAGCATCTACCCAGGCCTCTGTTTATCTTATTCCCCCTTTGCCTTTCCAGTGCCTGCTCAACTAACAGCCTAGATTAAATCCTTTTTCTTGAAGTAAGCTAGGCCACTCTTGTTTTCCTAGCTACTCCTGACCAACCGATAGACCTAAGACCAATACGTGCTCCTGAAGTCATGACCTGAGAATCATGCCAGGGTGCAGCTTCCCTCATGGGATGTTTCAAGGAGCCCAGTCTCAGAAATATTGCTGGAATCTCCAGCACATCAGTTTCCAAGGTAAAGGAAATCCTCGCCCAGGACAGTTCCCCAGTCTGAAGCAGTGTATAGGAGCATGGAAGGAATGTTTAATTTGAGAAAGCCAGTAGAGACCCTTTGTCTTTTTATCCCAATCACAGCTGTCAGGGCTAGTTAGCATCAGAACCAGTCAAGTGTCTCCAAAAAAGCTGCTGTGTGTACAGCAGCTATCCGGTCACCAAGGAAACCACGCCTCAGTGAAAAAGGCCCCCAGGAACCAGCTAGAAACTCAGCTGCCTGACAAGTCTGTCATTAGCAACTGGGCCCAAGTGTAGAAGGAACAATTCTCTGAAACTTCTCCAGGCCAATCCCTTGCAGTCTTCAGCTTCCCACACTGAAAATCTGCTCACCTCGGAAAGACATGTTCTGGCAGGCATGACCAACAGCAGGAAGAGTGCTTGCTTACTTCCCAACAAATAAGACAGGCTGACTGCTGTGTGGGCCTGGGACTAGCATCCTTAGAGCATACCAACCCAGGCCCCGGAGTCTTCTGGTCATCTGGCCTCTAACCAGAGCTCACTGAGTCTGCCCAACATTTCTGGGCATCAATAACCAGGAAGCTTGTTTCATAATTACTCATTACCCTTCTTTTTCTCAAAATTGGTGCTCTCTCTCTCTCTCTCTCTCTCTCTCTCTCTCTCTCTCTCTCTCTCACTCTCTTCTCCTACACCTTCTCTCTCTCTCTCATGCCTCTCTCTGTTCTGTTTCTTTTTTTTAAAGTATTATCACTATTTTCATTTTACATGTATGTGTGTATCTGTGTGTATGTTTCTGAGGAGGCCAGAAGAGGATCCTCAGGGGCTGGAGTTACAGGGGGTTGTAAGCCACTGGACATGGGTGCTGGGAACTGAAGTGGGGTGCTTTGCAAGAGCAGCATGTGTTCTAAAGCACCAAACCATCTCTCTAGCCCCCTCTGTTCTGTTTCTTTGAGATAGGGTCTCATGTAACCTGGCTGGTATCACACTTGCTGTGTAACCAGGGGTGCTCTTGGATTCCTGATCTTCCTGCCTCTACCTCCCAGGTGTTAGCTTACAGGCACTACCGAATCTGGCTTGAACTGGTGTCTGCTACTATCACCGCATTATTAAACAAACTCCCAGCCTCTTAATGACGCTAATGTGACAAGAGGACTCATTCATTTGTGCAGCCAGTCTACAAATATTCATCGAGTGCTTCCTGTTTGCCAGGCAGCAGGCCGAGTGCTGAGGTTCACCGAGACAGTACATTGTAGCTGAAGCCAGGGAGTAATTAGATAGGATGGTGGGGGAGAGGGCAGTTCTGGGGTGGGGACTCACTGGCTGTGTTCCAGGTATTTATTGCTATTTAGTAAACCACCCCCAAACTTAATGGCTTCATTTGACCATGGTGGTTATTTCCTCCATGAATTTTCAACTCAGGCAGAGAGAATGGAGACAGAGTGTCTCTGGTCCACCCAGAGTCAACTGAAGGGGCAACGGGAAACATCTGAGGGCTTTCCCCTTGTAAGTTTAGTAGCTGGTGTGTGGGAGCCCACAACTGACTCAGTTTCCCAGTTTGAATCTGAAGTCTATTCTGAGTCAATTCTTGTATAATATTAGAGGGACCAGCCTTAATATTATACATCCCAGGGGCTCAGGAGAGAGAACTACTAACGGTGAGGACTATTTTCAGGAAATAGAATCTCAGCACACCGAGCTCTATAGTCCACTTGCTTTAATTCCTCTGGCATAACATCCTATATACACAGCTTCAGTTCTGTTCTCAGGTCTAGCTCCTTTCTTGTCTGATTTCTCTCTGTACTTATCTAAGTTCTATCTTAATTCTCTCATCTAAATTCTGCCTCATCTAGGTCCTTTTCAGCTTGTTCTTACCCTGCTAGTACTTCCCCATCTGGCTCTTCCTCATCTTCCATCTCATTCCTCTAGTACTCTCTTCTAGCCCTTCAATCTAGTTCTTCCCCATCTCAGTTTGTTCCTCGCAAGTTCTTACCCGTCTAGTTCTTCCATTCTCTTTTCTCTTCTCTGTCCTCCCCTACCCTGGGAGTCCCGGTATATAAAGCCAGGCTTCCAGGGTCAAACGGAGGGGTGATAAGAATCACATTGAGAGGCAATAACCATTAATTATCATTTGCAACCCCAAAGGGAAGTGACCAATGGGGAAGAGGGATCTTATGTGCTCAACTATTAAACTCTTAAACGTGATTAGTAGAAAATGTTAAGAATATATAAGTTGCTGGGCCAATGGGAGAAAATAAAACTGTCTTCTTTTTTCCTGTGGCTCCTATCTGTCCAAGCTATCTGCCATTTTACTGCAGGGTGGGGGAAAGTGTGCTCAGTCGCTAGGCAACCTGTGTACAGTCAGATGCCTTTGGTGATAGTTAAAGGGAGATCTGGAACTAGAGATAAGGTTTGGGAAAGCAGGAAGTAAAGCTTAATTGGCACATCCGCCAGGCCTTCTCAAATGGGTAGCCTGGATGCTTAAGTCTGTTCTTAGAAAGTACGGAGGTATCTCTGATAAGGTACTTTCCTCCATCTGGGGATGGACCTGGCCGGATGCTGCCAATGATGATAATTACAGGGAGGCTTGAACTGGGGTTCTGGCTGAGCATAGCTATCAGTGCAGAGGGTTATCTAAATATTCCTAGAAGTGGTTAGGTAAGGAGTTAAAGGTCTATAAAGTTAGTAAGGCTGTAAGAAAAGAGGGTCCAAGCTAAATTGTGTAAAGCTATTACTTAACATCCACCTAACCTAGGTGGTATCTCCTTGTGGAATTTACCTTAAATCAGGAGACTTTCATGTGGACTGTTATTACTGCTAGTCCTTGAAAGTGGCCAAGGGAGATATCTGATTCCAGAGAAAGCCTTTCCTGAGGCTGTTCTCCAAATACCTGGAATGTGTATGTCCAGAGAGTGATCAGTCCACACTGTTAGCCCTTCTTAGGGAAAAGTCAATTGGGAAAACTATGAAGGCACACATGATTTTCATAACAGAAGACAGCTGATATATAACAAGCCAAGTAACATCAAAAGCTCCTTGGAATTTGACTTCCTCTGGACGAAATCCTTGATCTCTCCAGGTAGTGACTTTGCCATAACCAGCTGAGTTCTTAGGATATATTCCTGCGGCCTGCAGCATCAACAGAGTTCAAGCTTGTTTGCTCCAGGGCTGTGAGAAAGTCCTGATTAGCACATGGAAAGGAACATACTATCTAGCTAGATGCAGGCTGCTGATCCAGCCGGAGGTACATTGAGCTAGAAAATGAGACTGCCTGCTCCTTGACAAAAGAATGGACAGGATAGACAGCGGTTGAATGCCTGCGCTGTGCATTGTTCTACCTCTGTCCTTCCAGACTGTACATAAGCTGGCTGTGAAACAAACAGGGCTGTCCGGCATTGACTGGCAGACCTCTCGACTCTTTTCTGTCTCCTTCATTGTCTCCACAATCCGCACACCTCCACCCAGCTGCCCAGCTGACTGTCGGCTGGCTCCGACATTGGTGGTGGCTGGTTGACAAGGTCTCAGGTAGAAAGTGTCAATTGAGACACCTGCGGGCAGCTTTGTGTCTGTGTCCCAGCATGGTGGCTGAGCTGTAGGCATGGGTCTTCCAAGAGAGAGCCAGATAGCAACCACATAGCACCTTTTAGTCTTAGAAATCACCCGGCATTTTATTTGTGAAGTTACTCAAGACGAGGCACCGGCAAGGGGAGAGGAACTAGACGATACCTTTTGATAAGATAAATCCAAGGAATGTGAGGACATATTCTAAAGCCTATGACCTGAAAAGAAGTTGGTGGGACACCATTTCAGGAAGAGGTTGCTAAACAAGGTCTCTGAGGGTAGACAACGAGTGACGAGTCTAAGGAAGGAGAGGGCACCGAGGCTGGGGTACGGCAAGCAAAGAGGAACATCCGAGATGATGTTAGAAGTGGTTGGAAACTGTATCAGGCAGTTACAGGAGCCTGAATTTTATTTTGTGTGAAGTGTGTGTGTGTGTGTGTGTGTGTGTGTGTGTGTGTGTGTGTGGTGCATTGAGAGATTTAAGGTTTATATTTGTATCTTACTGTTTGTATTTTCATTGTGCATGGTGTTTGTTTTTGCATGAGTGTGGAAACACGGGTGTGAGTAGGAAACACATGTGGGTGTATTCGAATGTGGAGGCCCAAGGTTAACGTCTGGCATCTTCCTCGGTTGCTTGGTTGCTCGTCTGTCCACCTTACTGACTGAGGCAGGGTCTTCCAGTCAAACCCAGAGTTCACTGATATGGCTTGTCTCATTAGCCAGCTTACTCCAGGATCCCTTGTCTCTGCCTTCCAAGGCTGGAGCTGCAGATGGGCTGTCACACCCACCTGGCGTTCAAGTAGGTTCTGGGGGTCCAAATGTAGGTCTTCATTCTTGGGTGGCAAACGCTTAATCACTGAGCCTTTCCCCAGCCCTCTATTCATATCTTGAGAGGACTGTTCCAGCTGCTGTGCTTAGACTGACTTGAGATGAGATAGGAACCCCCATAAGGACACTATTGGAGTGCTCCAAAAGAGAGTCCGTGATGGCTTGGACAAGAATGTTAGCCTTGGAGATAAAGTAAGAAGGATGGATTGGTGTGGTGGTTTGAATGAAAATGGCCCCAAGTCTCTTCTGAGATGCTAGGGGATGTCTTAACTGTAGCCCGTTGTAAGATTAAAAAAAAAAAAAAAAAAAAAGCAAATTACATGCTTCTTACATAAACTTCAGTATGAATATTTTCTGGGGGAGGGGAGACACAATTCAGTCCACAACCCCTTGGATTACTATTGCAGAGAAGCTAGGAGAGAGGAGAGAGGGCCCCCAACACCCAGAACGGAAACGTCTTCTGAAAGGATAAACAACTCCCATTGAGTAGAATGAAGCTGCACTTCTTCCAGTCCAGGACTCGATGGATTTATTCTGATGTTCCCCAAACAAGGAAGGCAATCAAAAACAAAACAAAACAAAACAAAACAAAACAAAAAAACAAACAAAAAAAAAAAACCAAAACAAAACACCAACCAAACAAGCCGAGTTGTAACCAAAGGGGCAGTACCTTGCTGGCTTCCAGCGGCAGCAAGAGTGGCAGGTGCGCAGGCTCCAGTGACCATGGTTGCCCTGGTTACTCCTTTCAGGGGCCGGCTGGGACACAGCGGAGCCCCGTGGGTTCTCAAATGAGAAGTTCACGAGCTTCTCCACCGGATGCTCACACTGCAGGAGCCGCTGGGATCAATTTTTTTATCCCAACGGGGAGCTATGCTTCCAGGTTTGGCTGAGAATTAGGTTCATGGGAAAGAATAGAAAGTTCAGACGAACGAATTAAGCAAGTTGGTGGGAGACTGTTCTGCACCACGCCCGAACTTTGAAAATGGGCCCCACAAATAACTACAGTGGGCAAAGAGCGTGGAGGAAATCGCACAGAAGCCAATCCGAAAGAGTGTCCTTTGTCTCCTTTGCAGCTCGGAGCACCTTGTAGTGTATTAATGAATTACTTGCCGTCACTGCAGCCTGTGGACCCTCTCATTCCAGTTCCTGTGTTGAGCCGCCACCCCCCAATGTGACCCTACTTATCACCTACTGGGTGATAAGTTCTACACTTCTGTAATTAAGGTTAGATGAGGCGTTGTGTGGGTAGGACCTCAGTCCTATAGCACTAGTGGCCTTATATGAAGGGAGAACAAGAGCCCTGTCTATCTCTGTCTCTCTCATTCTCTCTGAGAAAGCATAAAGAAAGGCTCCTGTGAAGGTAAAGTCAGAAAACATGCAGGAAGCGGTCCTCACTTTGAACGAAACCAGCTCGCCTCTTGACTCTAGGCTTGCTGGCCTCCAGAACTATTGCTGACACTTCCCAATCGGTGACATTTTGTCAAAGTGGCAAAGTACACTCGTGCAACTGATTTAAATTTTGTTTTCCCCATTAAAAGGCACAAGCCCTTTATATTTGTGTCCCCAGGTACCACTGTGCCTGTCTTGGTGGCTCTCACACGGCGGGTGTCCAATCATTATCTGCTAACAAAAAGAGTGATTAGTAAGTCAATGGCAGAGTAGGGACTATTACATTCACTGTAAAGTGGGGAAGACAGACAGCTATGAACACATACTTAATCAGCCTGGGACACAAATGGCATTTCCAGGATCAGAGTTAATTGAAAGTGGGCCAGGACCAAATACTATCCTCAGCACAGACTACACAAAGAGTCGGCAATCTAGCCAGTGGGGGAGCTGCTTTCCCGATTTATGGCTATGGCTTTTCCCTCTCTCTAGTCAGGATCAGGGATTTGCCCGTCCACATCATTCCACCTCTATATTATAACACTCTCAGACAGAAAACTTAGAGGAGCCTTATTGCCAAAGGCATCACATGGTGAGTATTTGGCTCCTCTGAGAGACCTCACGGAGTCACACTGCCTCTGCTCAGGGTCTGCGTCTCTGAGTTTAGGAATTGAGTCTGTCAGCACACTGAGTGCAGATCCATCTGTAGCTTTATCTTTAATTAATTAAGCTATGAGAGCTGATACATGAAACCAGCATGCCAATCTATTGATTCCTAAGAGCACGGTGACCGTGTGTGTCTGGAATACTTGTCTGGGCTCTCACATTCTTCCACTGAGGACAGACCTCCAAGGAAGGCAAATGGGGGAGAGCCACTTAGGGAATGTGGGGTCCAAAGGAAGGGATCCAGGATGTGAAAATGATTGAGAACATTGAGCTAGGATAGCCTGACAAAACAATTTTTTTTAATGTTACCGTGTCCCTCACAGTAACAGTAACCACCAGGCTTTCCTTCCCAGAGTCGGAAGCACTGGAAGGTTCTACTCAAGGTTTCAGGGAAGGAAAAAAAATCCCTTTAGCTCTATTAATATTTTATGGTGTAGGAATCTGGGGTGCAGAGAGAAGAAATAGAAACCACAGGTCAGCTCACAGCCACCATTTTTTCCTTCTTTTTTTTTTCTAAAATCTGGGTATTATGTAGCTCAGGCTAGCTCATTATTCACTATGTAGCCAAGGATGACCTTGATTTCCTCACACCCCTGTCTCAACCTTCTGAGTGCTGGGATTGCAGGCGTGTGCCACTGTATCTGGCTCAGGCAGTGCTTTGGGATTTCACACATGCTGGGTAAGCACACTCGGTCCTTCAAACCTTCAACCCACACTCCAAGCCCTCAATCCCCGACATTTTCATGTGTCACCTTCAGGGCCTTCGCACATCTACCCTTGAGTTTCTAATCCTATTCAAGCTTGAACTGAACCTTACTGTCTTTTTTTTTTTTTTTTTTTTTTTTTTTAGCTCTCAACTGAATCTTTAATGTTAGCAACGTGTCTTCTGCATATTTGAATACTTAGCATAGTTGTTCTGCATGGCTGCTCGAGAAACTGCCTGGAGTAACAGGCAACCGGTAATTAAAACAACCCGATTTCATCAGTTCAAGATTTGAAGAAACCAAATCATGCTGTGTCACAGAACCTAGGAAAGCCACTACAGGAGGCAATTTCCTGCCACCTGGGACTGTGGACTCTGCTCTTATAGGACGGTTGTCTGTCCCTGAGAGTAGAGACTACTGTGATGAAATCTTTCTCTAACTTTCCTCACCCCTCATCCACACTCAGGCCTTCAGCCTCTGGCCACAGGTGGTGGTTTGTACATATGTAGCCCCAATCTCATGTCCAAATTCCAGAACTTTCTATTAACATCTGTGCCCTATGCTCTTGGGGGCCTCAGATAGGTTCAGTCCCCATCACTTCCCCTCTATTGGGGTGATGGCTCAGTGGGTGATGTACTTGCTGTATAAGCATTAGGACCTCAGTTCACGTGCCCAGAACCCACATAAAAGCCACACATCGCAGTGAGTACCCAGAGCCCAGAGCCAAGAAGTGCAGACAGGAATCCCATAGGCTTGTTGGTTAGCTAGCCCAGCTCAAAGAAAGTTTTGCTGAGACCCTTTCTCAAAAAATAAGGTGGAGAGTGATTGAGGGAGACACTCTGCACTGACCTTTACATGCACATACATAGGAGTGTGTCTGCATACATGTGTACAAACGTACTGTTGGGAGCCTTTGGCAGGCCCCTATAGGTGGATCACAGAAGAGAACTTTGGGATTTTGGAGCAAGGCTCTACCATCTTCTGCAGACAACTATTCTCTTTCTGAGAGCCAGCTCTAGATCTGTTATTTGGCCCTAGTGGTTGTTGTCTCAACATGTAAGCTCTTAGCTACTGCTCTAGCGCCAAGCCTGCCTGCCTGCCGCCATGCTCCCCACCATGCTGGTCATGGACTGACCCTCTGAAACTGCGAGCAAGTCCCAAATAAACCTTCTCTCTCTGTAAGTTTCCTTGGTCATCGTGTGACTTCACAGCAACAGAAAAAATAACTAAGACAAGGGAAAAAAATAAAAAAAAAAAAAAAAAGAGAAAAAAATAACTACGGCACCAACAATGAAATGGAAGTCATCACCAAGCTGTTAGGAAGGGGTAACTTATTCTGTGTTTAGAGGTGGGGTGTATATGCAGGTTGGAACCCTAGGTTGCTAGATGCATTGTTAGTGGTATATGTGAATAGTCCAAGTCAAGTGGAGTCCCAGGTTAAGTTATTCACTATGCTTGCCTGCACGAGAATGACTTCTTGCTAGCCTGAATCAGGAGAAAGACTGGTTTGAACTGGGTTTCCTGACATTGTAGAAAATTCAACATGATCAGCCAAACCAACTTCTGAAGTAAAGCTTACTCAGAACAGGCGTGGCTTTGCTGCTGCTTACACTTCCCATCATCCTTCTCTCCTTTCTTCTAGAAGTCTCTACCACCTTTTCTTTCTGCAAACACAATGTTCAATAATCCTACTCCCATTTGGTCCCCAAGAGACTGGCTGTTCCATCTCCTTCATCTCCTCCTTAGGTCTATTGCTGAGTATTTGGCCTGCATGACGGTTGGCTGCCTCCAGAGTCTTTTCACCCTACAGCGTTTGGCAATTTGCTGTCATCAGTGATGGCAGCTAGCACTATTTTAGCAGCAGTGATCTTCTTTGCTTCACAGAAATCGGTGTGATGTTGACAGTTGGGTGGAAATTCTGCTTCCTTAAGTGGTAAAGCTTCTTATTGCTCTTCCCCAAGTGGGCAGAATGATAGTTATGAAAACTGATGATGTTTGCTACCAGCTTCATCTCAGCCGGTCTGGGGACTTCCCATGCTGGCCAAGGCAGTCATGACTCATGGGACACTGAATTTCATAGTCTCAACCTAGACAGCAAGTCCAAAATGGGTGAAACAACCTGAAGTCTCAGCTGGGTGTTATGCTGCCCACCTATAGGTTATAGGACTATAACACCCATGGGTTATAGGATTACAGCACCCATGGGGTATAGGATTACAGCACCCATGGGTTATAGGATTACAGCACCCATGGGTTA
>CABHPH010140795.1:18453-46786 GCA_902168325.1 Peromyscus nudipes | reverse complement strand
GGGAAGCGACCCAAAACCGAAAGAGAGTCGGAACTTGCTAAAACATGTAGTTACCTTGTCTGTTCCCACCCGGACTCATTTTTGTGGCCTCAGGAAGTCCGGGGTTGTGTGATTCCAGTCGCCGGAAGTGCTGTTTCTGTTTCTGGTTGGATTTGTTCAACTTTTCCGCCGCGTGATGGTGGCAAGTATGTATAAGGGCTGTATGTATTTGGGAAGGAGGTTGTGGGGGGCTCTCTAAGGTCTGGTAAATAAGAAATGTACTGTCAGCCCAGACATCTCAAGGATTCTTGTGCCTAAATTCCGCTCCTATCTCTAAAGTGTTGACTTGAGGCTCTCAGTGTGGTTGTTGCATTGGCGACATATTTGATCGTTTTCACGTAGATTTGCGGATGGAGCGTGGGCTTTCCATCTTTAATCTCCACATCACCTGCTGTTTCTGGGCTTTAGCCTAATACTTTCTTTAAATATTCCCAGATTCGAAAACACGTGCTACAGTTGTTACAGAGTTCCAAAAGGTGTACAGTTAATATATGGAAAACGTGTAGTTACCTTGTCTGTTCACAACTAAGCTACTATATTTGTGACTGCTATCATTATTGTAAGTGTAAATTCCTAAGCTCCGAAGTAGACAATAACTAAAGAGGATAGGCACGTTAACGGGAATAAAAGGTATGACCGTCAGGTTTATTTATTTATTTGGTTTTGGTTTTTTTGGAGACAGGGTTTCTCTGTGTAGCTTTGGAGCCTGTCCTGGATCTCACTGTGTAGACCAGGCTGGACTCGAACTCACAAAGATTCAAAGATTCGCCTGGCTCTGCCTCCCTAGTGCTGGGATTAAAGGCGTGCACCACCACCGCCCAGCTTTTGACCCTCAGTTTTAAAGATGAGTAAACTAGCACCTAAGGAAGTGGTAGAGATGTTTAATAAATCCAGATGTTCAGTTTCTGCACATTGCTCTTTTTGAACAGCCAAAACTAAAATAATCAGGAAAACAAATTCTGAATACCTTAATATGTTACTTTGAGGGAAAAAAAATTTTTTTTTTAAGGTTTTATTTATTTATTATGTATACAGTGTTCTGCCTGCATGTATCCCTGCAGGCCAGAAGAGGGAGCCAAATCTCATTACAGATGGTTGTGAGCCACCATATGGGTGCTGGGAATTGAACTCAGGACCTCTGGAAGAACAGCCAGTGTTCTTAACCTTTGAGCCATCTCTCCAGCCCCAAGAAAAAAAATTTTTTCAAAATAAATTATGCTCCATCGAAGAGATTCTCATGATTTATTACCTTTGTAAAATGAGGACAACTAACTGATATGTTGTTTTCTGTATAGCCCCTTTGCTTCAAATTCAGCTATCCCACTTAGCTGTAAAAATATATTAATCAGAACTGCATCTTCTGGAACAAGACTCTGAATAGAGACCAGTATGCTTCACTTCATCCAGAAATTTTCTGGAGCCTCTTCAAAGGTTGGTTGAGTACTATTTTTCAATAACTGGCTGGGGCAGTAGCATATATATTCCTCATGTATTCCAGTGAGGGAGAAGAATAAGTGAAATATTTACTGTGTCAAGTAGTAACTGCTGTGGAGAACTATACATTAGGGAAAGAGAATGGGGAATATCAAGAATAGACAGGACCAGGAGAGATAGGCTCAGCCTTGCGCATACTGCTGGGGCCTTAGTTTGATCCCAGTACCCATGTTAGGTGTCTCACAACCAGTTATTCCAGTTCTAAAAGACTTGAAGCTTCCTCAGAGGGCACCCCCACATACAAGTAAGAATAAATTCTACTAGAAAATAATAGACAGGACTGTATAACATAAAAGGATCAGAAATGAAAGAATGGCCATGTAGGTAGCTGAAGGAAAGCATTCTAACTGGAGACAGAAGGAGTAAAGGCCAATATGACATCATTCTCAGCCTGTTTCCAAGACTCTTAAATAGCTGTTTCTCTTTTATGTGTATAATTGTTTTACCTATATGTATGTGTACGTACCACTGCATGCAGTGCATGTGGAAGCTAGAAGAGGGTGTCAGATCTCTTTGGAACTAGAATTACAGCAGGTTGTGAGCCACCATGTGTGTATGTGGGGTGGGGGTGGGGGGAGATCAAGCCTGGGTCCTCTGGAAGAACAGTCAGTGCTCTTAATCACTGAGCCATCTCTCCAAACCCAAAATTATTATGTGTATATGGGGTTTTGCCTTCATGTATGTCTGTGTACTACATGTTCTAATTTTGAGTTTTATCTCCTGGTTCTATCTCCATTATAGATGCTGAAGTACCCTTTTATAGTGAAACTCAGAGCCAGCAGAATAGATATACTTTCTCCTAAGACATCTCCTCAGCAGAACCTTTTCCCTTTGCCTCCAAGGACTTGGCTTTCCCCATCATTTCAAGTGTGTATGAAGAAGATACAATGCTATCATGCATCACCATGCAACTTTAAAAGAAAACAGAAGGAAGCAGTCCTTCCCTCCAGGACACCAAGCACCATCACTTACCTACCTGATAGCCCAAAGCCAGCATTATATATAAGTCTTGTGGGGCTAATCCCCTTTATTGCTCCACCCCTCACCATGGTCATAACAAAGTCTTATATCCCCATACTAGCTCTTACTCAGATGGCTTATGGAGCCAGTTTCCTAGCTTTCTTGGGAGGGGTCAGATGGGGCTTTGCTCTGCCAGAAAGTAGTCCAGCCAAACCAGACTACATTAATTTAGCTAGTAGTATGAGTCCTGTTGTATTTTCATGGCTTGCCATCCTCTTTTCTGAAAGACTCAGTGAAGCCATAGTCATGGTAATAATAGGTTTAGGGATAGCATTACACAATGAACTTTTCCTTTTGCCACATTATCCCAACTGGTTCAAAGCCTTGAGGACAGTAAGTACTGTAGTGGCTTTTTGCTCATTTGTGGTCACTTTAATACTTAAAAGCATTTATCCAGAAAAAGGGACCAAGAAACTTGGTTAAGTAGAAATATAAAACTACTTTGCTGTGGAATAGCCCTTATGTACACTGTGAAGATGTGTTGCTCTCATTGTTAATAAATAACTGATTAGCCGATGGCTAGGGAGGATTTTCAGGACAGAGAGAATGCTGGGGAGAAGAAGGGTGGAGTTAGAGGAGGCACCAAAAGACTCAGAGCCAGCAGGATGGGAAGTAAATACATGAGGTAAATAAGCCTCAGGGCAGCATATAGATTAATAGAAATGGCTCATTTAAGTTATAAGAACTAGCTAAAAACAAGCTTAAGCTATCGGCCGAGCATTTATAATTAATATTAAGTCTCTGTGTGGTTATTTGGGGAGTGGCTGGTGGGACTGAAAAGAACCTAAACTACTTTACTGATATTTGCTACTTTGCTATAAGTCTTGTAAACCTGCATTTTTTTTCAAAGATTAAAAAACTTTTTTTTTTTTAAAGTTATGTCATGGGAGATATGTGCACAGAATACAGTGCCCATAGAGGCCAGAAGAGGGTATTGGATTCCCTGGAGCTGAAGTTACAAGCAGTTCTGAGCCACTCAAGTGTCTGCACTGGGAACTAAACTTGGGTCCATAACAATACATGGTCTTGACCACTGAGCCCTCTACCTCTTGCTTGTAAAGTTGCATTTTAGCATCACACTTGGGTTCCTTGTTTGGCTCTTTTTTCCTCCAACTGGTGGGAATTTATTCTTCAGAAACAGATTTTTTTTTTTTTTTCATTTCTAAAAATTATTCCTTTTAGCCAAGAGATGTTGGCCCATGTGTTTAATCCTGGCACTCAGGAGGCAAAAGCAGGTGTATCTCTGAATTCAAAGTCAGCTGGGTCTATAGAGTGAGTTCCAGAGCTACACAGAGAATCCCACCCTGCCCAACCCACAAAAAAAATTTTTGTTTGTTTGTCTCACTATGTAGCCCTGGCTGTCCTGGAACTCAATATGTAGGCAAGGCTGTCCTAGAACTCACAGAGATCTGCTTGCCTCTGGCTCCCAAGTGCTGGGATGTGGCTGCTGGATCCAAAGTGTAGCACCTAGCCCTGATACTTCCTTTGTTTAACCATGCCTTTGTTTCTCTTATGGACCTATGAATCTTGTCTGAGAGTCAAGGATCAGAGAGTCTCCCAAGGATCAAAGGCCTATGCAAAACTTGGTTGAGGAAACCAGAAAACCGTGATATCTGAGAAATCAAGTAATTTGCACTTGGCATTTTATCTCTGGGAGCTCCTTTTAGGTTGAAGGTATAGAAATTAACTGGCCAAACTGTAAATAGAGAGTAAATAAAACTGCCCTAGGCGAAGCGATAGTGCTACAGTCCTTTGAGGTTGGAATCTCTGCAGCTGCATAAGGCTAAATTCATTCTTAAGGTGCCTTTGAGTCTTCTTCCCCCCCCCATCCGCATGAACCCACATAATCTTGCTGCGACTACAGAGACACTGAGATTCTTAAATACTACTTGTAAGTAATTCATCTTGAGAAATCTAATCCTTTTTTGTGTCATATGAGGTTAGTTTTCATCATCTTTTTGTGAATTGTAAGTATTCTACATAAACATTTCAGTGTTTTGATTATATTGAGAACAATAAAGACAAGATGAAAAATCTATTGGTCTAGTAAACATGAAGTCACATTTCATGAAAAAAATACTCCTACTTCACTAGGAAGTCCATGACACCTTGAAAATAAATGTATTTTTGTCAATTTGAATAGACTTGCCTTGGAAAGTGCAATTTTTTTGTTTTTTGTTTTAAATAAGAGATAGGGTCTCCCCAGGCAGTAGTGGCGCCTTTAATCCCAGCACTCGGGAAGCAGAGTCCGGCGGATCTCTGTGAGTTCGAGGCCAGCATGGGCTACAGAGTGAGTACCAGGAAAGGTGCAAAGCTACACAGAAACCCTGTGTGTGTGTGTGGTGGGGAGATAGAGATAGGGTCTCAGAATGTAGCTCTGGCTTCAGTATGCAGCTCTGGCTGTCCTGGAACTCAATATATATATAAGGCCAGGATGGTCTCGAATATATAGAGATCTGTCTGCCTCTGCCTCCCAAGTGCTGGGATTAAAGGTGTGTACTACTATACCTGGCTTATCTAAGCTTATTTTACCTGACATAACTTAGTTTTATGAACTGAAATGATCTGTGGCTGTAAAGGTGGTAGACAGCAGTGTCATAACAAAAGACACTTTCACAGAAAAGCAGGACAAATTTCTTAGCTTTTGTTTTTTGGTGTTTTCTAACCAGACTTTGCCTACCGAGGTTTTTAACTATAATAGCTTAGTGGTTAAGAGCACCATACTCAATTGCCAGCATCCACATTCTGCAATCAGTTATAACTCTAGTTCCAGGGGTTTGAATGTGGTCTCCTTGGGTACAAGGCACATGTGTGATACACAGACACACATGCAAGCAAAACACCCATACACATAAAAGTAAATTAAAAAAACAAGAAATTAAAGCCGGAAGCCAGGCGGTGGTGGCATATACCTTTGATCCTAGCACTGAGGGGGGGATGGGGGGGTGCAGAGCCAGGCCGATCTTTGTGAGTTTGAGGCCAACCTGGTCTACAGAGCAAGATCCAGAACAGGCACCAAAACTAAACCGAGAAACCCTGTCTCGAAAAACAAAACAAAACAAGCCAGATGGTGGTGGAGCATGCCTTTAATTCCAGCATTCGAGAGGGAGACAGATCTCTCTATATGTTTGAGGACAACCTGGCCTACATAGTGAGTTCCAGGACAGCCAGAACTGTACAGAGAAACCCTATCTTGAAAAATCAAAAATAAGTAAATAATAAAATATGGTTGGGTGGTGGTTGCATACACCTTTAATCCTGGCACTTGGGAGGCAGGTATATCTCTTTAGTTTGAGGCCAGCCTGATCTATAGATCTAGTTCCAGGACGGCCAGGGCTATACATAGAAACTCTGTCTACAAAAACAAAACAAAATCCAGGCATAGTGGATTACACCCTTAATCCAGAAGCAGGCAGATCTACTTAGCAAGTTCCAGGATAGCCAGTGCTACGTAGAGGGGGCCCTGTCTCAAATAAAATAATGGCAAAAGTATTGCTTTGGTTTGTTTGTTTGATTTGATTTTTCCTCCTTCCATAGTACTAGGGATTGAACCTGGTGCTTCATAAATGCTATGAAAGCACTGCTGCTGAGCAGTACATCCCCAGCCTGGCATCTTGAATTTGAACTGAAAACCTGGTATGGGGGCTAGGAATGTAGCTTGGTGGATATGGTGATATTTTATTTGTGCTGAAATGTGATTTTATTTGTATGTTAATAAATAAAATTGCCTGGGGGTTAGAGCTAATAGCAAGCCATTTAGCAGAAGTCTGGCAGTGGTAGCACACACCCTTAATCCGATCACATGGCAGGCCAAGTCTGTGTGTTCAAGGACACAGACAGCTTGGTGACACGCCTTTAATCCAAGTACCAACCATAGAGACCTGGAGGTCTGTATAGACAGTCAGTGACGAAGAAGTCATGTGGTTTGGTTTAGAACCAATGAGAAGGCAGAACAGAAAGTCAATAAAAATACAGACACACAGGAAGTAGGTCTCTTTCGGAGGGTAAGGACAGCAGTGGCTGGTAAGCTAAAGGCTATTCGCTAGTGCTCTGACCTCTTGGGCTTTTAACTCTTTATTTGGCTCTGTGTTTCTTATTTAATAAGACTGTTTAGAATTACATCAACAGGTGGATAGAATACTTGTCATGCACAAAGCCCTCAGTTTGGTTCCTAGTACCCCAAAGACTGGCACGTGGGAAGTCAGTGCAGGATGATCAGAAAAGAAACTTATAAGAGATATGAATAAATCAGAGGAAATTATATCACTTTGAATGTTTTATCTTTGATGATACAAGTACATAAATAATAGTTACAAATTTTAGGAGCAAAGTATATAATAATACACATACATTTTCTATTCTAGTAATTCCTGCTTTTCAGATCTGTTTTTAATATTATTCTACAATGTTTTCCTTCCAGATAATGATTGAGAAGCCAGATTTAAAAAAAAAAAAAATGTTCCACGTATCACAACAGTGATAACAGAACTTTGCTGTTTTCTGGGATTTTTATTTTATTTTTTTAATGGAATATGCTGGATGTTTCTACATTTTATTCAGGTGAATATAGAACCAAGAAAAGCCATTGTTGCTACTGATGCTACAGGTTATATATAGATGTATATACATACATACACATTTGAATTTTTGAAGACTTGAGTTCTGTGTCAACTTTGGAAAAGGGTATGCCAGTTTTATGTGGTGAGTTGGCATAGTACATTAATAATCATACTGGTGTATAAGTATTAAATTTCCACCATTTGTTCAAAGTTAACATGCTGTATTAAGATCTATTCTATGTGGGTTTGATTATAGGCACTAAAATAGTCTCCAGATAAGGAACAAAGGAAGAAATGTATCAAAACAGTAACTTATTCATCTGTTAGGAATTAAGCTTTGGAACCCCTAACCCCTAGTAAGTCATCCTGTGACTTTCAGAAAGGGGGCCTTTATGTAATTAAGGTTTATATTGTGATTGTGATAGACTTTCACATGATATAATGTTTTTGTAAAGGGAATATTTCGGCCAGGTGGTGGTGGCGCACACCTTTAACTCCAGCGATCAGGGGGCAGAGGCAGGCAATCACTGAGTTCAAGGCTAGCTTGGTCTACAATGTGAGTTCTAAGGTTGTTACACAGAGAAAACTTGTGTTGGAAAAACCAAAAAAGAAAAAAGAAAAAAAATATTTGGGATCATGGAGAATAAATACCATATAAGTATGGTAATGATCACCTACCAGACCAGATCAGTAGCATGAAACAGGTCATTCTCTCATAGCTCTCAAGAGGAAGTAACTACCAATACTGATTTTTAATCAACCCAGAACTGGCTGATATGGATAGTCTCGCTAGCCAGCTTTCTCAGGAGATACTACCTTATCCTTTCTGAGGCTGGAATTAGATGCAGGCCACCATATCTAACCATTTAAGTGAGTCTCTGGAGATTTGAACTCTAGTCCTCACAAGTAAGCAACAAGCCCTTTGCTTAAATTTCTTTAGCATATTGTTAATAGCAGCAATAGCAAACTAATACATCATCACACCAGATCCATTCTTATTGCTAAAGTGCTCATCAGGTAATGTAACAGTTTGAAATGACTACAGAATTTTTAATATACAGAATAGTATTGGCTGGTATGGAAAATTCGTCCTTTCAGAGCTTCTTCAGATTCTAATAAACTATTTTGATGAGGAAGTGCTTCTTTGCTTCTGAGTTGCTTATACTCACTTCAATTTTTTCCCTAATCTCAAATGAGTTGTCTTCCAGAGAAGCTAGTCATACTTTCGAGCTGATTGCCCAATTTCACTTTCAAAATACTAATTTGTAGGTGAATTTTACCTACAGTGAATGGAGGCAGAGGCAAGTGGATCTCTGTGAGTTCTAGGACAGGCTCCAAAGCTACATAGAGAAACCTTGTCTCGAAAAATAAAAAAAAAAAAAAATTGTTACTGCTGGGCATGGTGGTGCACACCTTTAATTTCAGCAGTTGGGGAGGCAGAGACAAGTTTATTGGTGAGTTTGTGATCAGTCTGACCTACATAGAGAGTTCCAAGCCATCTACATAGTGAGATTCTGTCTGTTTAAAAAAAAAAAAAAAAAGTTACTTTTTTTTGAGACAAGACTGCAATACATAGCTGCTTCCGGCCTGGACCTTGCTATGTAGACCAGGCTAGCCTCAAATTTATGGTGATTTTCCTTCCTCTGCCTGAGTACTAAGATTAAAGGTGTGAGAGACACCACACCTGGCTGAAAACTGATTCTCAAGTACATTATACATGGTCTTTAAAAGAAAAAAAAATAAATTTTTTTGAGGTGCTACGGATTAAATGCAGCATTTCATGCATACTATGCAGGTGATCTTACCTCTGAGCTCTCTATCTCCAGATTGTAATTCTGTCCCCCAACTCTAGTATTTTATGTAGCCTCAAACTCCTGTCCTCAGTCTCCTCCAGCAGCTGGGACTTACAGGTATCTGCCACCACATAAAACGGACAGAGTATTTAGAAACATACTGAAACTGCCAAGCATTCTGGAGAAAGAGCACTTTAATTTCTCTAAAAATGCAATTATGTAACTAAATGTGTACATTCCTAAAGTTAAAAACAAAAGCTAGTGTAATCCTATTACAGTTTGGTTATCCGTAATGCTGATGAACTAAGTTAATTCAAAGTAAAGAAAATAGTTAGAACTTTATTAGTACATTCTTTAAAAAATAGTATGTTATTACCTGAGAAATAATACACATTTAGTTAACTTTTCAGGGAACTTCTGAACTGATCATACATACATACATACCAAATACTGAATGTCTTGACATTCCTTTTCTGCCACAGGGTGTATGTGTGTGTGTGTGTGTGTGTGTGTGTGTGTGTGTGTGTGTGTGTGTGTGTGTATCCCTTGCCATTTTCTGCCACAGGGTGTATGTGTGTGTGTGTGTGTGTGTGTGTATCCCTTGCCATTTTTGTCTGGTACTGGGCAATAATGAGAAACTGAAGTAGTATTTTGTGAATCTGTTTTGAACCAAAAAGCAGGTTCTCTAATTAGAAACATTAGGAACACATGGGTTAGCTAAAGTAGACTATAAATACTGTTGGTATTCTTTTTCTGACATCTTATAGATCCTAACTACAACCTCTCAAACTTTCAGCAAATTTCATAGGAGGAGACACTACTTTCTGTCTGTGCTGTATGACATGTTTAATGCTGATCAAAGGTTTTCTACCTAATTAAGGTGATGCTTCTAACAATATACTGAAAGACTTTAGTTAAAAACAAAAATATGAGAAATCACCAGAGAGGTGGCACATGCCTTTAATCCCAGTACTCGGGAGGCAGTGCCAGGCAAATCTCTGTGAGTTCAAGGCCAGCCTGGTCTACAAAGTGAGTTCCAGGACAGGCTCCAAAACTACACAGAGAAACCCTATTTCGAAAAACCAAAAAAAAAAAAAAAAAAAAAGAAAAAGAAAGAAAGAAAGAAATCAGCCTTGAGCCAGCCAGTTAAATCTAAAGCATGCAAACCCTTAATAATATGGCTCTAACTGCCTAGCAAAAATAAAAGCAGTGATCACAGCCTTCAGAACTCAGCATAAAACAATTCTTAACAATGATTATCAGGAGAAACAAGTTTTCAGAAGCAGTTTTAGATCCAAGGTAGTTATAACTCACACAATCTTTGTCTATAAAAAAAAAATTCTGGGGGTTGGGGATTTAGCTCAGTGGTAGAGTGCTTGCCTAGCAAGCACAAGGCCCTTGCCGGGGTTCGATCCTCAGCTTCAAAAAAAAAAAAAAAAAAAAAAAAATTCCGGGCTGCAGAGATGGCTCAGTGGTTAAGAGCACTTAATTGCTCTTCCAGAGGTCCTGAGTTCAATTCCTCGCAACCACATGGTGGCTCACAGCCATCTGTAATGGGATCAGATTCCTTCTTCTGGTGTGTACATAAAATACATTATTTAAATCTTTTAAAAAAATTCCACATGTACAGGTTAAATCTCTGATGAAGATCTGAAGTGATTGGGACTGGAAGTGTTTTGGACCTCAGAATACACCAGATTTTAGACTATGTAGCATTATCAGAGAAGCATCCCTATTCTGAAAATCAGAAGTCTAAAATAATCCAAAATCCGAAACATTTTTTTTTTGCATCGGATGTCAGCATTCAAAAGCTTTCAGGTTTCAGATTAAGGATGCTCAAAACTGTACCTACAGAGCCAAGTATGATGGCTCACACCTGTTATCCCAGCACTCGGAAGGCTAAAGCAGGAAAATCATTGAGAGTTCAAGGATAACTTGGGCTGAATAGTGAAACTGTCCCAAAAGCAACAACAAACAATCAAAACCAACAAAAAACAAAACAAAAAGTTGTAACTACTATTCAGCTTTCTCCAAGCCAGGCAGTAGCATTATACTAAGCTATTACATAGGCTTACCCAAGTACAAATAAATTAAACAAAGCTTAATAATCTAACAAAAGTCTCTCTTCTTAAAACTAAACAGATAATTTTGGTGACTATCTAGAAAATAAAGAAACTTCTAAGCACATAATAATGCCTGGGGGATTCTTATACCCATTACATACTATTTCAATCAAGAACTGTTATCAAGGGGCTGGAGAGATGGCTTACTGATTAGGAGCACTGGCTGCTCTTCCAGAGGACCCCAGCACCCACATGGAGGATCACAACCATCTGTAATACAAGATCCCAGACAAAACTGCAGGTAAAACACTCACACACATATTAAAAAAAAACATAAAACAAAAAACTGTCATCAAGAGGGAATACAGCCAGGCAGTGGTGGTGCACGCCTTTAATTCCAGCATTCGGAAGGCAGAGCCAGGAGGATCTTTGTGAGTTCTAGGCCAGCCTGGTCTACAGAGGGAGATCCAGGAAAGGCGCAGAGCTATACAGAGAAAACCTGTCTCGAAAAACCAAAAAAAAAAAAAAAAAAAAAAAAAAAAAAAAAAGAGGGAATACAGAGATACCTCAAAAGTTAAGAGCACTTGCTGCTCTTTCAGTTCCCTGCACCACATCAGGAAGCTCACAAGCACCTGTAACTCCAGTTCCAGGGGGATACCATACCCTCTTCTAGCCTCAGCAGGCATCTGTCTACACATGGTGCACACATATAGACAAGCAGACACACACACACACACACACACACACACATACAATTTTAAAAAGTAAAAGTATTTTTATAAAAAACTTTCACCAAGAACTTGTATTGTCAGAATCAAAACAAAAAATATGAGTGGGTAAAATCTTCTCTTAGACTATCAAAAGCAGAAACTTTCCTATCTAAATAGCTACATATTGCTGGACAAGTGGCATAGGCCTTTAATCCCAGCACTTGGAAAGGTGGGGGCAGGCAGATTTCTGTGAGTTTTGAGGCTAGCCTGGCCTATATAGAAAGTTTCAGGACAGCAAGAGCTATGTAGAGACCCTATCTCAAAAAACAAAACAACAACAACAACAACCCCCCAGATATATGCCCTTCCTAATCTTCTAGTGTTTTTACTTGGGGACAGTGAAAACTCCTGCCATTGAAGGACAGTTTCACTGGCTTTTTTCTGTAGGTCAAATGACACCATGGAAACTATGTTCTGGACCAAATCATGAATTATAGAAATCTTTAACTTGTCTCGTGGAGATTATCCTTACATTGTATACAGGCTATGTTACAACTTGAACTGCACTAGAGAGGTAACCAAAAGCTGTATTTCCCAGAAGTTTCTAGCAAACAATTTTTCTTTTTTTTTTTTTTTTTGGTTTTTGGAGACAGCATTTCTCTGTGTAGTTTTAGTGCCTGTCCTGGATCTCGCTCTGTAGACCAGGCTGGCCTCGAACTCACAAAGATCTACCTCTACCTCCTGAGTGCTGGGATTAAAGGTGTGCGCCACCACCACCCGGCTGCAAACAATTTTTACAACTAAGATTCTATTGATAATTGAATAACTGTAGGACACAAATACCATTTCTATTGTTGCTAAGCTTTGCAAATTAGTATGAGTTCTTTATTAAGAAATATTCCATATCCATTCTCATTCAAATTTTTAGAAAAAAATCACTCATCTATCTATTCAATATTTGTAATCCTCAAAAGAATCAGAAGGTCATATCACAAATATATCTTTGATTTATAAAAGGTCAGGACCTACATTTTCATTTATGCTTTCTGTGTCATAGTACAGCAACACCACCTTCACAACGACTAGTGATCATGTTACCAATTTCTGTCCATGTATCTGAATGAGGGTTGTAAACTTCAACTGAGTCCAAGGTACCTGGGGCCAAGAAATCATGGCTAGAAGAGCGGCCTCCAGAAACATACAGGAGACCATTGACTGCCACAACGCACATGCCTGCTCTAGGCACCTTCATTGAAGCAACTTCAACCCACTTCTCCTAGTAAAGTGAGAAAAGATATATATTAGTAGTGTCATAAAGTAATAATAAAATTTCTGAGAGATTATATATTCTAGACTTTACATGTTTAAATTTAAACAATCCAATTAAGTAAGTACATACAACATTTTTAAATAAACTTTTTGACAGGTATGATAAAACAGTAAGTCTAGAGAATAGTTAAACATATCTGACTATAATATATGATTAAGAAATCATACAGAGGGACTGGAGAGAGGGCTAGTGGTCAAAAGCACTGCCTGGCCAGGCAGTGTTGGCACATGCCTTTAATCCCAGCATTCGAGAGGCAGAGGCAGGCGGATCTCTGTGAGTTCCAGGCCAGCCTGGTCTACAGAGCAAGTTCTAGGACAGGCTCCAAAAGCTGCACAGAGAAACCCTGTCTCGAAAAAACAACAACAACAACAACAACAACAAAAAAAACCAACAACAACAACAAAACACTGCCTGGTCTTGCAGAGGACAGAGGTTCAGTTCCCAGCACCTATGTGGTGGCTCACAACAGTCTGTGACACCAGTTCCAAAGTACCCAATACTCTCTTCTGGACTCCGCTGGCATTGTATACATGTGGTGCAAGACATTCATGCAAGCAAAACACTCACACAATGAAATAAAAATAAATCAGTTTTAAAAATGCGTAGAAGTCATTTAAGTCAACACTCTGAGACCTTTATGAAATGTAAGTAATATATTCAAAACAAAGGGATGACAAAATTCTAAGGGAAAAAAGCTTATATATTAAAAGACTTTTTATTTTTAAAAGGTTCTTCAAAAATTTTATTTAGGTGGCTAGAGAGATGTCTCAGCAGTTAAAAGGACTTATTACTCGTGGTAGTTTAATAAATAAAACGATATTTTTGAGTGTTTCTTCACCAGTGAATGGTACTATTTGAAAGAATTAGAAAGATTAGGAGGTGTGTTCTTGTTGGAGGAAATGTGTCATTAGGGGTGGGTTGTGAGGTTTCAAAAGCTCATACCAGCCCTAGGCATGCTCTCGCTCGTGCTCTCTCTCTCTCTCTCTCTCTCTCTCTCTCTCTCTCTCTGTGTGTGTGTGTGTGTGTGTCTGCCTATAAATCAGGATGCAGCTCTTAGCTTCTGCTCAGCACCTGCCTGCACGCCACCATGCTCTCTGCCATGATGATAATGGACTGAACCTCTGAACTGTAAGTGAGCCGCCCCCAATTAAACTCTTTCTTTCTAAGAGTTGCCTTGGTTATGGTCTCTACAGCAATAAAACAGTGACTAAACCAGAAGCTGGTATCAAAAAGTGGGGTAATGACGTGATAGGACTGACCATGCTGTTTGTTGGAGGAATCTGGAATAGAAAATCAGCTGGCTGCTTTAAGCTGCTCTAATTGCCATACCTGTAGGGTGTATAAGACAGTGGTGCTGAGAGCAGTGTAAATTATGACAGCTCAGCCCAAGAAGTTTTAGAGGACAACATGATAATTAGTGGCCCAGAGACCACTCTTGTGACATTTTGGTAAAGAATATAAATGCTTTCTGTCCTTGTCCAAAAATTTGCTAGAGGCTGTTAAGTTTCAAAGCCAGGACAAATGGCTGAGGTGCCTATTTAACATATTGAAGCAGACCTGGCCACCAGGTTCTCCCAGCATCCCTCAGTCCCTATGAGGCTGGTATACCCCGCCCTCAACCCTGAACTCTCCAGCCCAGGGGCTGGGCTGCCCTTCCCCCAGAGGCTCTTCCCTATACAATCCAGACATTTTGGTTACCCTCCCTTTTTTGGACTTTGGTCTTTCTGACTGTGGCATCTGGTTTTCCTTTCTCCCCCTTCTCCCCACCTCCCCACATGGCCCAGCTCAGTCTGGTCATGTCCACTATGGACTCTTTCAGATGTCTGTGCCTCCACCCACACTCTCCCTTTTATCTACAATAAACCTTCTCCACCATACCTAGGAGCGGTCATGTCCTTTCCTTTCTTTTCTTCATTCAGAAACTAAATTGAAGAGTTTTAGATTATTGGCATTAGCAGAGATTTCAAGACACCCTAGTATTGACTGTGTTATTCAGTTACAAGTGGTCACTCTTATGCAGATCTACAATGGAAAAGGAGCACATAGGCAAGGAAAAATACAAAATGTAAGGTTGAGGAGGAAAGGAACATGAAGAAGTGTAATGGAGCAAAACCCAGTGGTCAAGGAGATAAAAAGTTTAAAGAAAAGGCATCTGTGCCCAAGATCTATCACTGTCTACAAAGTACTGAGTCCATGTCTCCGTCCATGCAGCAGCCTTGCCACCGAACACCATTGTCTATTTCCCAGTTTGAGGGTGCCGTGAGGCTATGCACATACTGCTGGCTAACCAGGGCCAGAGCTGGAAGGAGGAGGTGGTTACCAAAGATAGCTGGATGCAAGGCTTGCTCAAGCCCACCTGTCTGTGTGGGCAGCTCCCCAAGTTTGAGGATGGAGATCGCACCCTGTACCAATTTAATGCCATCTTGAGTCACCTAGACCAATCCTTTGGGCTTTATGGGAAAGACCAGAGGAAGGCTGCCCTGGTAGATATGAATGGGGTGGAAGACCTTTGCTGCCAATATGTCACCCTCATCTACACCAAATATGAGGATGGTAAGGATGACTATGTGAAGGCCCTGCTTGGACACCTGAAGCCTTTTGAGACCCTGCTGTCCCAGAACCAGGGAGGCAAAGCCTTCATTGTGGGTGACCAGATCTCTTTTGCCAATTACAACTTGCTGGATCTGCTGCTGATCCACAAGGTAGGTCCTGGCCCCTGGCTGCCTGGACAATGTTTCCTTGCTCTCTGCCTCTGTAGCGTATCTCAGTGCTACAAGATCAAGGCCTTCCTGTCCTCTCCCAACTATGTGAACCACCCCATCAATGGCAACAGCAAACAGTAATGGACAAAAGAGACAGGAGCTGCTTCTCCCCTTTCCCCAGGACTAATAAAATTTGTAGGACAGAAAAAAAGGGTTTATAGAAAACCCGGATGTTAAATGGAATAAAGGGAGTGGTGACCTCAGAGTAAGACCCCACCAAGCTAAGCTTCTAAACTTGAGAAAAGGAAATAAAGGAAGCTTAAGCAGTAAAGGAAGCCATCAACAACAGAAAGCTGATGCAAATGTAACTGAACAGGAAGGGCAAGTTCCAACCCCATCAAGCAGAAGAACTTGACAGCTTCAGCCATGTGGTTTAGCTTTAGAGTCAAAGATACAAGAAAGGGGTTATGAAATATCCCTCTGTGGCTTTAGACACTGAGGCCAGGCACGTGTCAGGATTGTTCCTGCATGGAAACTCAGACAGGCCATCGTGTGAAGCTGTGAAGGTGAAGCCTGGATTTCTTTGGATCCCAAGACATTGGAGATGCCAGAGTTGTGGGATATCTGCAAGAGAGAGCTGCAGACCAGTTATGGAACCAGGCCAAGAGAGAGAAGTATGTTGGAGTTAAAAGAGCTGAAAGAAGTCAGAGATCTGAAAATCCCTTTGACATCAGGCATAGAAATGCAAAATTTGGGTTGGAGATTTAGCTCAGTGGTAGAGCGCTTGCCTAGCAAGGGCAAGGCCCTGGGTTCGGTCCTCAGCTCTGAAAAGAAAAAAAAAAAAAGAAATGCAAAATTTGGAGTTTGCCCTGTTGGGCAATTGAGAAAATGTCTCCATAAGATCCAGCTATAGAGTATTTTCTTAATTAGTGATGGGAGGACTCAGCCCACTGTGGGTGCTGCCATCCTTGGGAAGGTGGTATTGGGGTCTATCAGAAAGCAGGCTGAACCACAATGAGCAAGCCCGTGTGCAGCACCCCTCCTTGGCCTCTGCATTGGATCCTGCCTCCAGGTTCCTGCCCTGTTTGAGTTCCTGTCCTGATTTCCTTCAGTGGTGGACTACAATATAGAAGTGTAAGCCAAATCAACCCTTTCTGCCCCAACTTGCTTTTAGTCATGGTGTTTCATTAAAGCAATAACAACCCTAACTAGCTCACATATAAAAATAATATTTGAGTATTTTAAAAAATCTATTTCCTTTTTTGGTTTTTCGAGACAGGGTTTCTCTGTAGCTTTGGAGCCTGTCCTGGAACTCATTCTGTAGCCCAGGCTGGCCTCGAACTCACAGAGATCCTCCTGGCTCTGCCTTCCAAGTGCTGGAATTAAAGGCATGTGCTACCACCGCCTGGCCTTGTTTTGTTTTTTAAAGATTTATTTGTCCAGACCAGGTGGTGCATGGCTTTAATCCTAGCACTGGGGAAACAGAGGCAGGCAGATCTCTATGAGTTCCAGGCCAGCCAAGGCTACATAGAGAGATCCTGTCTCAAAAGACCAAAAGATTTGTTTATTTTTATTGATTGTATGTGTTTTCAAATGGATAAGTTTATGCACCACATGGGTGCAAGTGTTAATGGAAGCCAAAGGGTGTTGGAACTAGGAGTTACAGTTATGAGCTGCCTGATGTGGTGCTGGAAACAGAATCCAGGTCCTCTGAAAGAGCAGTAGTGCTCTTCACTGACGTTTCATCTCTCTAGCCCCAGAAGTTGTTTTTTAAAAATGAAGGAAGCCACTTGTGGTGGTGCATGCCTTCAAACCCAACATGTGGGAGGCAGAGGCAGGGGGATCCCAGTGAGTTGGAGACCAGCCTAGTCTAGACAGCAACTTCCCAGCCAGCCAATGATACATGGTGAGGCTCTGTCTCAAAAAAAGTAATAATAATAATAAATTAAAATATATAAATAAGTTCTGATGTTGTCATATAGGTCTTTATGTTGTTGCCTGTATTTTTGCACTGGTGTCTACTCATCTCGGTGCAGGCGGTGTCTGTGTCTGAAGATGCCTCTCTTGTTCTAATTGATAGTCTCGGTCCACTAGGGGTTCTTGGTTGAATCAGTGCTGTTGGGCTCTGTTTCTCTTGGAGCAGCTAATTTCCTCTGTCTCTCTGTTGCATTTACTTCTTTGGGGCATATTGCATTCTCTTTTATTGTTTTGTTTTGTTTTGTTTTTTTGACACAGGGTTGCTCTGAGTAGCCCTAGCTGTCCTGGAACTCACTCTGTAGACCAGGCTGGCCTCGAACTCACAGAGATCCACCTGCCTCTGCCTCTCCAGTGCTGGGATTAAAAGCATGAGCCACCACTGCCCAGCTCATACTGCATTCTTGATTATTGTTTTAAAAATATTTTGTTTTCATTTTTTTAAATTAGTGTTTTGCCTGTATGTATGTAAGTGCTCCATGTTTGCCAGTTCCAGAAAGGGATGCTGGAACCCTAGAACTGGAGTACAAGCAGTTGTGATACACCATGTGGGTGCTGGGAACTAAACCTCGGTCCTCTGTAAGAGCAGTAAGTGCCCCTAACCACTGAGCCATCACTCCAGTCCCATTCTGGATTATTTCAATTGTAGGTATAATATCCCTATTATGTTTCACATGTTATGTCAGATGGGGGAGGGGAAAATCAAACTTGGATCATTATAACTAATAGATGTGACTTGATTTTATCCAGGTGCTTTTTGTTATTGTTGTTGTTTCCTTAATATCTTTGCTTCTACTTCTCTCTCCTGAACCTGCCTTTCTTGCCTACTCATCCTCTTCCTTATCAGATTCTAGAGACAAACCTTCCTCACAGTGTGGGACAAGACACATTAGGACTCCACATACCAAAGGTGTGATGCTTGGCCAACAGGGGGGAGCTGTGAACTGAAGCCCCCCTCCCCCCCCAAAAAAATCTTCATCTTGAAATATTTTACAGGTGAGATTGATTAAAACTTCCACAACTGAGGAGAGCTGGAATGTCACAAATTGGAAGACAAATGATCTCAGGCTATTTTTAGCCACCAAAAAGGCTCATCTCTGTGACCTAACATCTTCATATTAGTTAAATCTTTCAGGAATACATAAACAGACAATTAACTCCCACCAACCCAAAAGCTAAGAATTGGCCATTAGAGGACATGTAAGGCCCATAGCAGACACGTTCTTGCTTTTCTATCACCAACCTACTTGATGTTTCCACCAATGTGTGTGTAAGTGTTCTGTGTATGCACATGTGTGCAGGTGTAAGCATATGTGTATATGCCTGTGTCTGGAGGTTAGAGGCTAATATCTGTCATAGAACCTTGAGCACACCATTTCAGTAAGACTAGCTGGCCATTCTGCTGCAGAGATCCTATATTTTCTGCCTTCCTAGTATTAGTATTACCAGCACACATAAACATGGATGACTTAAAAAGTGGTGCTTTGGCTTCTTGATGACAGGCTAACCTGTTAAGTTGATACAAATCCTTTCCTCCCCAAGTTGTGTGTGGACATGGTGTTTATGACAGTAACAGAAATCAAACTACAACATGTGGCAAGCATTTTATCAATCTAGCCACCATCCCAGCCCCCTTCACTAAGTTTGTTCTCTTGGTATAAAAATTTCATTAAACTGTTACCAGGTTGAAAAAAATATATAAATAAAAGGGAAAAAAGAGAGGCTGGAGAGATGGATCAATACATAAGAGTACTTGCTGCTTCCAGAGGACCTAAATTTAAATCTCAGCATTCATATCTGATGGCTCACCATCACCTCTACTCCTGGAGGCTGATATCCTCATCTGACCTCTGCAGATATCTGAACACACATGGAAGACACAGACACACACATATAAAGAAAAACTTTCCTTTTTAAAAGGAAAAGAATATGCTAAGAGACTGTGTATAGACCAAAAAGCCATATATATATATATATATATATATATATATATATATATATATATATATATATATATATATATCGTGCTATTGCTGTGGATTGAACACAGGGACTCAACAGTGGCTAAGTAGGCCCTTTACTACTTAACTAACACCCACAAACCAATAAGATACTTATAACAATCCATTGGTCCAAATAAAAATTGCCAGAGAAATCAGAAAATATTTTAAGGTAAAAATTAAAACTCAACAGGCCCGCCAGGCAGTGGTGGCTCACACCTTTAATCCCAGCACTTGGGAGGCAGAGCCAGGCAGATCTCTGTGAGTTCAAGGCCAGCCTGGTCTACAGAGTGAGTTCCAGGCAGGCTGTTACACAGAGAAACCCTGTCTTGAAAAAGAGAGAGAGAGAGAAGTTGATAAATGATCAAAATAATGAGTAAACGAGGACACATCCCTACAGATATAACAGGTATAGGAAGAAAATAAAACACTAAACATTTGAAATCCAACCTACCTCTTCAAAGGAGTATTTTTCTACAGTATGAAGAGCATCTTGTGTTTCATTCCACCCTCCAATAGAATAGATGCAGTCGTTGAGTGCTGCTACCCCAAGATACGCTCTTCTGGTTCCCATAGGAGGAAGTGGAGACCAACGCTTGGAAAGTGGATCATAAACTTCAAAAGAACGAAGCTCCAGCCCCTCATTGCTGATTCCTCCAATTACATAAATTAAACCTGGAAAACGGAAGATTTGTGTTCAGTTTCTATTGAAAAGATATAGGCCAACCATGGTAGTGCACGCCTTTGATCCCAGCACTCAGGAGGCAGTCAGTCAGATCTCTCTGAGTTCAAGGCCAGTCTGGTCTACATAGTGAGTTCCAAGACATCAGCTATAGCTACATAGTGAGACTCTGTCTTTAAAAAAATAAAAAATAGCGCCAGGCGGTGGTGGCGCACGCCTTTAATCCCAGCACTCAGGAGGCAGAGGCAGGCGGATCTCCGTGAGTTCGAGGCCAGCCTGGGCTACCAAGTGAGTTCCAGGAAAGGTGCAAAGCTACACAGAGAAACCCTGTCTCGAAAAACCAAAAAAAAAAAAAAAAAAAAAAATTTCAGATAGTCAGAAGTAGCTGTTTAGTAAAATAAGTATGTGAAGTATTCCATTATTGTCATTTTCTCTCATAATAACACCTAAGTTATTTTTACAAATAGAGAGAAAGTACCAAAACCAGTACTATTTTTTATTTTTTATTTATTATTTTATTTTATTTTATTTTTTATTTATTTATTTATTTTATTTTTTATTCTGGTAGCCCAGGCTGGCCTCGAACTCACAGAGATCCGCCTGCCTCTGCCTCCCAAGTGCTGGGATTAAAGGCGTGCGCCACCACCGCCCGGACCTATTTTTTAATAAAACATTTTATTTGTGTGTTTGTCTGTGGATCTGTAAAACACAGATGGTATAAAACCAATCTCAACACTTACTGGTGGACAGAGTGTTGTGGAATATTAATTTAAGATGTTACATTTGTTTATGCAGTGGAATTTTATTTAATGATGCAAAGATGTATTGCATTCTTTTATGTTGCATTTGTTTACCTCTGTGAAGCTGAATGGCCAATAGCATGGCAGGAGAAAGGATAGATGGGACTGGCAGGCAGAGAGGAGAAATATGGGAAGAAAGGATCAAGGAGTGAGAAAAGAAGGGGCTAGCCACCCAGCTACACAGCCAGCTACTGAGTAAGAAGTAAAGAAAGGTATACAGGATAAAGGTAAAAACCCAGAGACAAAGGATAGATGAGATAAATTAAGAAAAGCTGGCAAGAAACAAGTCAAGCTAAGGCCAGGCATTCATAAGAAAATAAGAAGCTTCTGTGTGTATTTATTTGGGAGCTGAGTGGTGGGCTCTCAAAGAAGTAAAACAAAAATAAAAAACAAAAAACGGCCGGGTGGTGGTGGCGCACGCCTTTAATCCCAGCACTCGGGTGGCAGAGCCTGGTGGATCTCTGTGAGTCTGAGGCCAGCCTGGGCTACCAAGTGAGTTCCAGGAAAGGCGCAAAGCTACACAGAGAAACCCTGTCGGGGGGGGGGGGGGGGACCAACAACACTACAGTTTTAACAAAGAATGATAGATTGGTTCTGCGTGTCATATAATGAATACTGAGGTCAGAGGACAACTTATGTGACTCAGTTCTCACTGTCCACTGTTGTGGAATATTAGTTTAAGATGTGTTACATTTGTTTATGCTGTGGATTATTTGTTCCATGATGCAAAGATGTGTTGCATTCTTTTATGTTGCATTTGTTTACCGCTGTGAAGCTGTGTTACTTTGCCTGTCTAAAACACCTGATTGGTCTAATAAAGAGCTGAACTGCCAATAGTTAGGCAGGAGAGGGATAGGTGGGGCTGACAGGCAGAGAGAAAGAGAGAGGATCGAGAAAAGGAGAAGGAGAGGAGGACACCAGGGGCTCGCCACCCAGTCACACAACCAGACATGGAGTAAGAAGGAAAGAAAGGTATATAGAGAAAAGTAAAAGTCCAGGGGCAAAAGGTAGATGGGATAATTTAAGAAAAGCTAGCTAGAAATAAGCCAAGCTAAGGCCAGGCATTTATAAGTAAGAATAAGTCTCCATGTATTTATTTGGGAGCTGGCTAATGGGCCCCCAAAGAAGAAGAAGAAGAAAAAGAAACAACTACACTCCACCATTTGGGTCCTGAGTGTCAAACTCAGGTTGTCAGGTCTGGCAGCAGGTACATTTACCCATGAAGTCATTTCTCTAGCACCTATCTGAAGGTTTATTTATTTATTTTGCTTTGGTTTTTTTGAGACAGGGTTTCTCTTTATAGACCAGGCTGGCCTCCAAATCACAGAGATCTACCTGCCTCTGCCTCCCAATTGCTGGAATTAAAGGTGTGTACCATCATACCCAGCCCCTATCTGAAGTTTAACTTAGTTTTCTTCATTACAGGAAAATTATTCTAGCAATACAGAAACAAAATGTCAATAATACAAGAAGTAAAAGCCAGAATTTCTATATAACACTAATTCTTTAATAGCAGTCTTAAAATGTATTGTGAAAATAGGGCCTCAATAATTTTTTTAGTTTACACCTATTTAGTTTGTGTGCTCATGTGTACCTGTGTGTGCATGCCACAGCACACGTGTGGTGGTCAGCGGACAATTTGCAGGAGATGGTTCTCTCCTTCTACCATGTGGGTTCCAGAAATCAAACTCAGTCAGACATGGTGGAAGCTCCTTTACCTGCTGAGCCATCTTATCTGCCCCTCAAGCCCCCCCCCCCAGGCCTGAACCCAGGGCCTTATGCTTGCCAGGCAAGAGCTCTACCACTGAGCTAAATCCCCAACCCCTCCCTCAAACTATTCTTATACACAGAATTTTATACATAAATGTATATACATATATACACAGAGATCTGCTTGCCTCTGCAAGCATACCTTTAATCCCAGCACTTGGGAGGCAGAGCCAGGCAAATCTCTGTGAGTTCAAGGCCGGCCTGGTCTATAGAGTAAGATCCAAGATAGGCACCAAAACTACACGGAGAAACTCTGTCTCAAAAACAAACAAACAAACAAACAAACAAAAACCCCCCAAAACAAAAAAAAACCAAACATTTCACTCCTCCGTATGTCCCTCCTCTCCATCACATATTCATTTGTTCTATTGGCCTTGGGAGCTGCAATGTATTATATGTAGTATTTTTTTTTCCCAAACAGCTTTAATTTGCAAATGTTTATTGCAATGAGTTATTGATCTGGTTCAAGGCCTCTAGCTTCTGATACACTATCAATACTAGACCCTCAACAAAACTTCTCTTGGATATCCTGCTGTTGCCCTAAGTCATGGAAATCCTGTGGCTATGGTTCTGCAGCACCTGTCCCTTCGTGCACTCCAGCACTTCATAGATGGAGTGGATGGGGTGGACCAACTCAAAGCCTTGGATGTGAGCCTGGGTAGTAGCTGAGTTTGTCAGTCCAGGCTCCATCAGGACCAACCTCCTCAAGGAAGGGTTCGGGCTAGCTCTCCCATGCCCATGCCATCAAGGCCAGCTCTCCCATGGTTCCCAGTGGTAACAAACCCTCAGACATCAACACAGACCACGGCTGCCAAGGGGCCACAAGACCCAGACATGGCCCTTGGCTGCAGCTCTGGCCCGGACATCACCATGACCCTGAGCGGCAGAACAGGCCACTCAGATTAGTATGCCCCCGGTGGCAGCATGGCCCTTATACATCAATATGGCCTCAGGCCCAGACCAAAGGCATCTGTAGGCCCTCTCAGGTAACTTGGGCCACGGACAACAACACAGACCCGAGCTGTGATAGGGCCATGGACCCAGGAAAGGCCCTAGGCTGCTGCAGCACAGGCCCAGACATCACTTGGGCCCACATGGTAGCATAGGCCACCCACATCAGCCTGTTCCTCACCACCTTTGTGTCTTCAGTTCTGCTTCTCTCCACAGTGTACAAAGCACTCTGCTTCTCCTTCTCTCCCTTTTCTCCACCACATACCTGTGATCACAGTGGTGCCCACCCGCCATTGCCCGGATGCCAGGCCAGCCTGTCCAAAAACTATTTTTTAACATGACTTCCATATCTTCAAAATTATTATACTAATCAAGGCCAATTCTAAGCCAACACACACACACATATATATACCAAATGATAAATACTGTATTGCTGGTAACTGAACAGAAAAAATATCTTATAAAAGCATTACCTTGCATTTCACAGCACCCAAAGTAGTATCGAGACACAGCCATGTTGCCAACAACTTCCCATTTATTTTCATCAGGATCAAATCGTTCAATGGTGTTGCCAATCTCAGCTCCAACCCACCCACCTGGAACAAAACAAAAAATAATCATTTCTGAGATAAAGGAATCTTATTTATGACAAAGACTTTAGAAACAACCTAATACAACTACTTCATATTACAGATGAGGCCACATGGACCAGAGAGGTGATCTGTCCAAGTTGACATGAAAAATCAAAATGTAGGGCTGGAGAGATGGCTCAGTGGTTAAGAGTACTGGCTGCTCTTCCAGAGGTCCTGAGTTCAATTCCCAGCAACCACATGGTGGCTCACAACCATCTGTAATGAGATATGGTGCCCTCTTCTGGCCTGCAGGGATACATGCCAGCAGAACACTGTATACATAATAAATAAATCTTCAAAAAAAAAAAAAAAGAAAAAGAAAAATCAGATTTAATTATGAGTAAAGTTCAGATTTGCTCATTACAGAGTAAAACAAAAAATAGAAAAATTTAGCACAGTATGAGAAATATGATTTTTCCCAAAACTTTTTATTTTTAATTTTTGGAATAGGTTCACTATATAACCCTGGCTATTCTGGAACTCATAGAGATCTGCCTGCATCTGCCTCCAGAATGCTAGGATAAAGATATGCATAACAGACAGGTAGTGGTGGCTCACACCGTTAATCCCAGCACTCAAGAGGCAGAGGCAGAAGTATCTCTGAGTTTGAGGCTAGCCTGGTCTACAAAGCAAGTTCTAGGACAGCCAGTGCTATACAGAGAAATCTTGTCTCCAAAAACCTTTAAAAAAAAAAAAGAAAGATATGCACTAATACACCTAACCCCAAAATTATTTTTTTCTTTTCTTTTATTCATTCTTTCCTTTTCTAAATTTATTTTTTATTTTTTATTTTATACAAGGTCTTACCATGTAGCTCTGGCTGTCCTGGGACTCACTATATAGACCAGAGTGTATAGACTCACAGAGATCTATGGGCCTCTCCTTCCAAAGTACCAGGATCAGGCATGGGTTACCACGCCCTGCTCACCCAAATTAGTTTTTAACATGACTTCTATATGTTCAAAATTGTTAATACTTATCAAGACCAATTCTAAGCCAAACCACAGTATACTACTTCTTTAGGATGAATTTAGAGACTTCAAAAAGGCTTTTCATTTTTCTAAATATTCTCCAGGTTTGGTTGTTTGAGACAGGGGGTCACTGTATGCCCTCGCTTACTATATAGATCAGGCTGGCCTTGAACTCAGAAATCTGCCTGCCTCTGCCTCTGGTCCAGTTATTTGTGTTATATTTGTTCTTTTAAATTTTGTTTATTTTTTATTATTATTTTTTTTGATATTATAATTACATCATTTCTTCCTTCTCTTTCTTCCCTTCAAATTCTCCAATATAGTCCTTGATCTCTTTAAATTCATGGTCTCCTTACTCATTAGTTATTGTAACACACACACACACACACATATGTATATTCCTAAATATATAAGTACAACCTGTTCAATCTATATGTTACTTATATGTATGTTTTCAGGGTTGACCATTTGGTATTGGATAACCAATTGGTGTGTTCTTCCCTGGGGAAGACTATTTCTCCTCTCTCAGCATTTCTTGGTTGCCGGTAATTCTTTGTGTAGAGTTGAGGCCTTGTGGGCTTCCCTGCATCCATGTTAGTTAGCATGTCTGTGGCTGCTGTCCTTGTTCAGCTCATGTTTAGGGAGCCATTTTGGTTAGTCTTTATGGTGCATCTTCTGACATTCCTAGAAGATAGTCTCATAGCAAACTGACCTACATTCTCTCTATCCCCTGTTTTGCAATGATCCCTGAGCCTTAGGTGCTAGTGTTTTGTATTTTGAGAGAGGTATAATGTATCTCAGGCTGGCCTGGAACTCACTGTGTAGGGTTATTTGCAGTAATCCCTGAGAGTGCTAGCTCAAGTGCTGGCCCATTCTCTAATTACTGATATTAAAAATATTCCCTTCATCTATGTATTACAGCCAACACCTATAGTTATAGCACTCAAGGAGGAGAGGCAAGAGAATGGCAAGTTCAATGTTTCTAGGGCAGCCTGAGCTACAGGATGAGACCCTGTCTCAAAAACAAAAAAACAAACAAACAAAAAAAAAAAAAAAAAAAAAAAAAAAAAGATTTACAAAGCTAAAAAGATACGCTTGTTTTTTTCAAGACACGGTCTCACTATACAGCCCTCCCTGGCCTGGAACTTACTACATAAACCAGGCTGGCCTTGAACTAACAGAGAACTACCTTGTTTCTTTCAGTCCTAGATCTAGATGCAAATTTCTTACGTCAATAAGAAACATCTCTAAAATTGTCAGATCCCAAGAATTTAATTAGTATCAGTTGTTCTTAAATCAAACAGCATAATTACCCAAAGCATAGATAGCCCCGTAACACACACATACTCCCAAGCCACATCGGGGTTGATTCATTGAAGCAACAGTTGTCCATTGCTTAGTAACTGGATCATAGCATTCAGTACAGTCAAAAATCATCGAATCCTTTTCACCTGATTTTAAAAAAGAGACACACATCAGGTTTAGTGATGCTAAAAGAACAGAATTAGAAACAACATTCAGCAGCATTAGCATTCTGTGATTTCAGAAATCAATCATTACGTCTAATTTTAAAATAGCCATTAAAAGTCTTTGCCTAGCAAGCAATATTTTTAATTCAAAGCACATGACATTCTAATTAATTCTAATTCTACCACCTAAACAATTCATGTAAATTTTGAGGAAACAATTTTCATTTTAACACTCTCATTTCTTTTCAGGTAATAATTTAGGCTTATGGCCTGGTACAATTTGAATTTTAAGGAAATGATAAGCCATATGTAGCAACAAACAGAAAATAAAATTTAAGAAACTATGTTCTTGAAATAGAATTTTAAAATACACTATACTTAATAGTCTAGGGTAGGTAGAGGAAAGTGGTTTTCTTCAATGGTTTAAGCACTGGAATATCTACACTCCGGTAAATAATCTGTACCTATGTACATGAAAGCAACTAGTTAAACTCAGTAGCCACTCCATAAACACCCAAAAATAAAAAAATAAATAAATAAAAATGAGAGTAGGAGAATGGCTGGGAAGAAGAGTATGCTTAGCATCCATCCATGAAGCACTAGGTTCAATCTCCATAACACACACACACACACACACACACACACACACACACACGAACACCATAAATCTAGCCAAATATTTGCAAAACTCCAAATGACAGAATTTATATACCGAGATATTGGGGGCATGGTGGTTCACTGCTTTATTCCCAGTACTCAGGAGGAAGAGGCAAGGGGATTTCTGTGAATTCAAGGTCAGCCAGTTCTACATAGTGAGACCCTGTCTCAAAATAAAATTCTTAAAATAAACTAGATAAAATTCTAAATTAAGGAACATCTAGAAAAATGAAGGTGTATCATGTTCATAAACTGTAAGAGTCAGGGTGGGGACTAGAAAGTTGGCTCAGCAGTTAAAAACACTTACTGTTCTTGCAGAAGACCAGGGTTCAGTCCCTAGTACCCACATGATGGTCACAACCATCCATAACTCCCATTCCAAAGGATTTATCCTCTTCTGACCTCCTCAGGCATTGCACACATGTGGTGCACGTATATACATGTAAGCAAAACACTCATACACACAATAAAATAAATAAATCTTTAAAAAAAGTGTCAATGTAACTCTAAGAGGGAAAAAGAGACCTTAAGCAGGGAGAAGGAAAAAAAACATGAAGGGTAATGGAATACATGTGAAATAAAAGCAAAAGGGAGGACTATTTGGGGATGAAGGAGATCAGCAAGAAGGAGATGGAAGCCGGGCGTTGGTGACGCACGCCTTTAATCCCAGCACTCGGGAGGCAGAGCCAGGCGGATCTCTGTGAGTTCGAGGCCAGC
>CABHPH010140795.1:1329-18353 GCA_902168325.1 Peromyscus nudipes | reverse complement strand
GGCCCACCCCCCATTTCCATCTCCTCCAGGGCAAAGACTCCCCAGAGGATTGAGATCAACCTGGTGGATTGGCTGTTTATTTAGTTTTCCAAGACAAGGTTTCTCTACGTAACAGTGCTGGGATTAAAGGCATGCGCCACCACTGCCCAGTTGTTAAATATGTTTTAAAAATTGGATTGATAGATGCTCACAGATATTGTCCATTTTACTTCTGCATGCAACTTTATTTTTGTTTTGCTGCTGTTAAGAAAGGGTCTGTAGGGCCGGGCAGTGGTGGCACACACCTTTAGTCCAGCACTCAGGAGGCAGAGTCAGGCATATCTCTGTGAGTTCAAGGCCAGCTTGGTCTATAGAGCAAGACCCAGGACAGGCACCAAATCTACACAGAGAAATTCTGTCTTGAAAACCCAATAAATGAATGAATGAATAAATAAATAAATGTCCCAATAATGAGTGGTTTGTTGCTCCAAAACTACAAACTAGAGAGAGAAATCCTGTTTCAAAAAACAAACAAATAAATAAATAAATAAATGTCCCAATAATGAGTGGCTTGTTGCTCCTAAACTGTTTACATAAACAGTATGATTTATGCTGAACACAGGCTTTCCTTCTCAGCTCTTGAGATCCGGGATTTATTTATTTATTTATTTATTTATTTATTGCTTGGTTTTGAAACAGGGTCTATTTAGTCCTGGCTATCCTGGATCTCTCATCTCTCTATGTAGATCAGTGCTGGGATTAAAGGTATGTACCATCATGCTCAGCCTATTTTTTGCTGTTTCTTTGAAACAGGGTCTCTCTATGTAACCCTAGCTGTCCTGGAACTCACTAGGTAAGATTTGGCCTTAAATTTACCTAAGATCCAGTTTTTGGTGAGCATGTTTATTTCTTCTAATTGGAAATGGGGAAAAGGTCCTGAAAATCCTACAGGAGTAGGATGTGAAAGAATTCTCAAGGCTTGTGAGATAAATCATCAGATAAAAGCTCCAAAACTGCCGGGCGGTGGTGGCGCACGCCTTTAATCCCAGCACTCGGGAGGCAGAGGCAGGCGGATCTCTGTGAGTTCGAGACCAGCCTGGGCTACCAAGTGAGTTCCAGGAAAGGCGCAAAGCTGTACAGAGAAACCCTGACTCGAAAAACAAAACAAAACAAAACAAAAAAAAAGCTCCAAACCTGATAATCTGAGTTCTATCCCAAGAACTCACATGGTGGAAGGAAAGAACCAACTCCTACAAGTTTTCTCTGACATCAACATGTATGTTTTTTTTGTAAAGATTTATTTATTTATTATGTATACAGCATGCATGACTGCAGGCGAGAAGAGGGTGCCAGATCTCATTGCATATGGTTGTCAGCCACCATGTGGTTGCTGGGAATTGAACTCAGGTCCTCTGGAAGAGCAGTCAGTGCTCTTAACCACTGAGCCATCTCTCCAGCCCATCAACTTGTATGTTATGGCACACATGTGCATACATATATATACACACAAACATATAATAAAGAAAGTGTAAAAAGAAAAATTCTCAAACATGAGTCTGTAAAAACAAGTTTACCATTCTTTGTTAAAAGTGTAGCCACCACTAAGTGTTTAAATTGGTTTTACATCATCTCTTTTTTTTTTTTTTTTTTTTCCGGTTTTTCGAGACAGGGTTTCTCTGTGTAGCTTTGCGCCTTTCCTGGATCTCACTTGGTAGCCCAGGCTGGCCTCGAACTCACAGAGATCTGCCTGCCTCTGCCTCCCGAGTGCTGGGATTAAAGGCGTGCGCCACCACCGCCCGGCTATATCATCTCTTTTACATCTGGGAAATTTTAAGCAATTAAACTAGAAGATGGGTGTCTCTTCTGAGAAAAAAGGAAAACAGATGGTAAAATTAAACACAATGAGAGGGAGAGTGGTAGACAGTGAATTTTTCTTGAAAAACAAAAATATCATATATGAACCATAGAGTATATAATGAAAACTGGATTCTTCTTTTTCTTTCTTTCGTTTTTCTTATTTATTTTGTTTGTTTGTTTTGAAACAGAGTGTCTCTGTGTAGCCCTAGCTGTAGACCAGGCTGGCTTCAAACTCACAGAGCTCTGCCTGCCTCTGCCTCCTAAGTGCTGGGATTAAAAGCATGCACCACTACAACCAGCCCTGGATTTTTTTAGATTTTATTTTTATTTTATGTGTATGGGTGTTTTGCTTGCATGAACATCTTTATTACATGTGTTTCAGTGTCTGAAGAGAGAGGACGTCAGGTCCTCTGGAACTGGAATTACAGGACGTTGTTAGCCACCATGTGGATGCTGGGAACAGACCCTGGGTCCCCTAGAAAGGCAGCCAGTCTTTTACTCTGAGCAATCTTTCTGGCTCCTCCTTCCTTTTTTTTTTTTTTTCTTTTTTGAGATGGGTCACATGTAGCCCTGGCTGGCCTCAAACTACCTGTGCTGATGAGAATAACTTTGAACTTCTGACCTCCTGCCTCCACCTCTTGATATTGTGATTACAGCTCAGTTACCATTTGTGATTTATGTAATGCTGAGAACCCAGGGCCTCCTGCATGCTAAACAAGCACCATACCAACTGAGCTATATCTTCAGCCCCAAAACTGGGTTTTATTTTCCACAGTAGAGAAGGAGCCATTCCAGGGTTGAAAACAGGACAAAACAGGTGGTGGTGCACATCTTTAATCCCAGTACTTGGGAGGCAGAGGCAGGTGGATCTTTGTGAGTTCGAGACCAGCCTGGTCTACAGAGTGAGTTCCAGGACAGCTGGGGCTACACAGAGAGACCCTGTCTCAAAAACAAACAACAACAACAACAAAAAGAGAATAGGACAATAACACAATCATATTCATAATGCAAGAGCGGACTTTGGAGATAAACACAGAACCATCACGATTTGGGTATTATAACGTTGAAGTATAAATACCGATGGACTGGCTATAGGTGTGAAAGAAAGACAACATGGAGGATGACTACAGTTTTAAGGGAGGCTTTAGCTCAGTGGTAGTGGTTGCCTCACATACATGAGGCCCCAGGATAAATCACTCAGTACTGAAGGAACAAAAAAGGATGTTTAAAGCTTTGTTCTGACACACTAGGCAAATCATCATTACCATCCACTATATGGCAAATCAAGGGAGGAAAATACAGATTTTGGAGAAAATAGACATGTTAAATATGAAGCTCATATAGGTCAAGTTCAAAGAGATGGTTATTATAAGTAAATAATTTTTCATTAAAAACACCTCATGGAGAAGGGAGGAAACAAAAAAGAGTGAAGATGGTAAAAGTGCATTACATAGCTGCAGGGTGGGGGTGGGGTGCATATACACAATGTAGCTGAAGAGGCCTAACTTAACATCAGTGCAGCCATGACAGGCTGCAAACTAACAATATTGGGACTAGGCCTCACCATAACATTAACCAGGAAAAGCCACAAACTGTACCCTGTGGGGGACCAATCAGAATTGAGACAAGCAAGTACTAGATACTCTAAAACATAAAGAATAACGGGCGTTGGTGGCGCATGCCTTTAATCCCAGCACTTGGGAGGCAGAGGCAGGCAGATCTCTGTGAGTTCGAGGCCAGCCTGGGCTACCAAGTGAGTTCCAGGAAAGGCGCAAAGCTACACAGAGAAACCCTGTCTCGAAAAACCAAAAAAAAACCATAAAGAATAGCTTACATAACTTGTAATATAAGTTGCCAATTTCCTTGCAGTAATGCCAGTACCAATCCCTGTTTATCAAGTCTTCTATTGCCCCACTCCTGCCCAATCAGGAGTACAACCCCCATCTGAATCCAGAATTCCTCTAGCCCCCCCATTCTTTACTCCTTAAAAATCCTGCTTCAATTGAGCTCAAGGCTCTCTCTCCTGGTGGTCTCTGGGGGCTTATGACACAGGCATAACAGCAGCCAAGTAGATTAATGAAAGAAATGAGATGTTTTTATTGTTACCTCCAATAGCATAGACCATCCCTCCCAAAACCGCTACTCCAAGTCCACATCGAGCCTGATGAAGCGAAGATACAGTGGTCCAGTACTGGCTGAAGGTATCAAAACGTTCTACACAGCTGAGGGCTCTGCTATCGCTCCAACGGCCCCCCTGCAACCGTGTATATCCACCTAAACAGAGAAGAAAAATATATCCAGCAAATCACTTATTGCTAAATATAAAAATGGCAGTAATAAAGAAAATCTAGTCCCCTGTATCTAAAAATTTATATAGCTTAGAGCCTGTCACCTCTATAAAAATAGTATATAAAATATGTAATTCTCAACTATGCCAAGTCCTGGAAAATTATGGCTTGTATGCAATGAGTAGGTTAACCTCAGGGTTTTACCATATGATTTCAGTTATAATACAAAGCTATATAAAATATAAATCTAGGCAATATTCTTTGTCTAATTATAAAGTTTCATTATGACTTTTATATGTCCCAATTAAAAATAGTGCATTGATGGGGCTAGAGAGATGGTTCAATGGTTAAAAGCACTCGCTGCTCTTCCAGGGGACCTGGGTTCAACTCCCAGCACCTATATGGCAGCTATGGCTGTCTGTAACTCCAGTTGCAGGGATCTGACACCCTCACACAGACATGCATGCAGGCAAAACATCAATACACATAAAATAAAAATAAATACATAATTATTTTTTAAAAAGTAATACATTGAGAGGATGGTGAGATTGCTCAGTGGTTGTGTGCATATTATTGCAAAGGACTGGGAACCACCTGTTATTCCAGGAATCTGATGCCCTCTTTTGAAGTTTGCAGGTACCTGCACTCACACATGCACATTCCTACACAGAGATACACACATATATACACATCATTAAAAATAAGAAATATATCTAAAAAAAAAAAAGTGATTGAGGGCTGGTGAGATGGCCAGTTGGCAAAGGCATTTATCACATAAGCCTGAAAACCTGAATTCAATCTCTAGAGCCCACATTAAGATGGAAGAAATAACTCACTCTACAAATGTTGTTCTCTAAGTTCCACATATGCACCATGCCATGTGCATGCACATACAAAGATCATACACACAATAATAAAAAATAAGCTTTTAACAACTAGAGCAAAAGCTGGGTGGTGGTGGTGCACACCTTTAATCAATCCCAGCACTCATAGAAGCAGGTGGCTCTCTGAGTTTGAGGCTAGCCTGGTCTACATAGTGAGCTCCAGGACAACCAAGACTATTCAGAGAAACTCTGTCTCACAAAACAAAACAGCAAAAGAAGCAAAACACAGTAAAAATAGTGTATTAAAATCCACATTTTCCCTGCACACCCACTCAGCAAAAAAAAAAAAAAACCAAAAGTATAATATGTACTTCAAAAGACTGTTTACATATTATAATATGAAAATATGTATAAAATTAATTATGTATAATTATGAGCTATAGATATGAGCTATACATATAGAAACTATAGTATATCTAGATTTCTGGACAACCATACATTCTATATCTATCAACTTTAATGGTTTAAAATTACCAATTTTGACATGTTCCTCTGATTTTTTTTTACAGAAATCCACTTTTGAAAAATTTTTGAGACATGGTCTCTCTACATAGCCCTGGCTGTGTACATTGCCTCAAACTCACAGAGATCTGCCTGCCTCTACCTTCTTAGTGCTGGGACTAAAGGCTTGTATCACCATGTCTGGCTTATAAATCCACCTTTTTTTTTTTTTTTTTTTTTTTTTAAAGGGTGCTAGGTTAAATTTCACAAAAAAAATTTTTTTTTTTTTTTTTTTTTTTTTTTGAGACAGGGTTTCTTGTGTAGTTTTGGTGCCTGTCCTGGATCTCATTCTGTAGACCAGGCTGGCCTCGAACTCACAGAGATCCGCCTGGCTCAGTCTCCTGAGTGCTGGGATTAAAGGCGTGCGCCACCACTGCCCGGCAACACCTTCAGTTTTAAGAAAGCTGTGTACTCTCTTCAGTGCTGGAGACTTGCTTAGAGCCAGCAAAAGTGGCCTTGCACCACAGCCTTCCCGACATATTTGCTTTTTAGAACTTCTTTTCCCAGCAGCCTTCCACAGAAGCCAAGAGGGCAGAAAAGAATCCTCTGATATTCTATGGATCATGCTGCCAGCACCTTAGAAACCACTTATCTATCATCCCTAATGACCACCTAAGACATGATGAATAGTGCAAATTTTTCAGATATTTTCCCTTGTTTTCACTTGAATTAATTTATTTATTTAGTTTTTTTTTTTTTAAGGATAATGTCATACTATAGCCTAGGTTGACCCAGAATTCACTATGTAACCCAAGCTGGCTTTGAATTCATGACACTCCTGCCTCTGCCTCAGAATGCTAGAATTGTAAGCATGAACCATTATGCCTGGCAAAATTGAACTTTTACAGAAATGTTTCTTGTGCTGATAGTACAAGAAGTACTCAGCAGGTAAAGACAACTGGCTGTGCAGCCTGATGACCTGAGTTCAATCCCTGCAAGTGGGAGGAGAAAGCCAATTCCCATTAGTTGTCCTTTCATATCCACTCACATACCATGTGCATACACAGATGTATGCGCGCACACACACAATAAACACATAAATCTGCACAGTCATTTGATGGTAACTAGGTAATCAGAGACCAAAGATTCAGAACATCGAATGAAATGTTGAATGAGAAGCTGTTAAGTTTTAAATGTGTTCATCCTATTACACAAATTCAATTTACTAATCTTAAGCCTAAACATGAAATTAAATATCCTTCTGATAGATTTGCATATTAGTAATACCTGCATAGTAATAACAACAAACTATTAAAAATAAATGACATTTGGCATTTAAAATTAATATATATATAATATATAAAATATATATAAAATTCAATAAATGACATTTGGCATTTAAAATTAATATATATATATATAATTGAATGAATAGTGCAAATGTAATCTATGAATACCACAAATGTGATTAGTATCATGAGTGTAATTAATGAATATCATGAGTGTAATTTAAAAAATAAATAAATAAATTTTAAAAAAAAAGCTCTTATCCTGATAATAATTTCTATTATTTTTCAGATTTTTCTTACCTACTGCATACAGGTATTTTCTTGCTTTCTTCCGAGGTCGAACTTTGGATGTCTGCAGAAAACTACAAAACTTGTTCTCTTTGGGAGACTTGCAGACCTCACAATATTCTTTCAAAAGTGTTTGCAATGCAACTCGAAGATTAAAATCAGATACTCCTAAACAGTATTTAAAAAGACAATGTTTTAAAAGATTTTCAGATATTACTGAAAAAAAAAAAAAAAGACACTCTGGTCAGTCAGAGTAACTAACACAAGCTGTTAATCCCAACACTCAGGAGGCATAGGCATAAGGATCTCTTCAAATTCTAGGTCAGCACGATCTAAATAGTGAGACCCAGTTTCAAAAATAAAAACAGACAAAACAAAACAAAAAACAGCAACTAAAAACAACAAGGAAAATACCCTCTTCATTGGTGTTGGAGAGAGGGTTAAGGGAGTGTACTGCTCTTGCAGAAGACCCAAGTTCGGTTCCCAGTTTATAAACTCATCTCAAAGAACTCCACATCCACAGACACCCACACCCTAGAGGCACCCACACTCACATGCACATACCCACACAGACATAAACATTATTTAGATAAAATAAATCCTTCAAAAAAAGCCCCAAACTTATTATCAAACAACAGTATGTCTCTTACAATAGAAAATAATGTTTTTATCATTGCTGCTAAGGAATATACTTTCCTTAAATCTATCAAAATGTTTTAAAGAGGCCAGTGAGATGGTTCAACAGGTAAAGGATTTGTTGCCAAGTCTGAAGACCTCAGTTTGACTCCAGGGACCTACATGGTGGAAGAGAACCAACTCCTCAAATTGTCTGCTGACCTCCACTCATGCTGAGGTATACTGGAACACCGCCCCACCCCCACCACACACACGTATACACACACAAATACACAAAAATGTAATTTAAAAGCTTTTAAAAAACAATACCAGCCACCCAGTGGTAGCACAAGCCTTTAATCCCAGCACTCAGGAGTCAGAGGCAGATAGATTTCTGTGAATTGGAGGCCAGTCTGGTTTACATAGTGAGTAGAAACCCTGTCTTGAAAAACAACAACAAAAAATTGCAAATACATGTATAATGTTTTCCAAATAAAGATGGCAAAATGAACTAAGTTCACAATTACAGGGCCAGGTTCAGTGGGAAGGCACTTGGCTAACATGTGTGAGTATCTAGGTTCAAGCCTCAACACTAAACAACACCATTAGCTAAGAAAACACTTTAAAAGTCACACGCTTTTTCATAAAATCTAATAACAAAAAGAAAATACATTTATGTTATAAACCTTCAAAAATGATAAGACAAAGCAAGAAACAAAAAAACTTTTAAAACTTTTACGGTTAATTTTATTTACATGTACAGGTGTTTTGTCTACATGCATGTCTGTGCATTATATATATATATGCCTGTCTACAAACCTGGTGTTTCAATTCTCACTTTGTTTCCTTAGCACTGCATCTCCTCCTATGCTCCTGTTTCATAAAATTTATATTTTTAAAGTAACTCTATTGTCTGAATTTCAAGAGGATTGTGTTTTTGTTTATGGCTCATCTCCCCTCCACCCCCGCCCAACTCCCCTCAACTCAGGCTGAATTCTTAATTTCTTTCTCTTCTTTTCTCTGGGATTGACTTCAATAGATTTTTTTTTTTTTTTTTAGTATCTTGTTTACACAGCCTCCTTATTCAAACCCTGCTCTGACAAAGAGCTAATTCTCCCTTCCTCTCCTTTTATCTAGGTACAATTACTTTGTATTCTGCAGTACAAAATTTGAGAAAGACAAATTGTATTCTGTCTTTCTAGCCTGAAACATGAGGGTGGTGGTAGGGTTGATGTCCTTACTCTGGATCAAATAGAGTGCCACAATTATGCTGAGCAAACCTCCACTGAGCTCTACCCCAACCAAGATACTGTATTGATTATTTTGTTTCTCAGTTTCCTCTGTTTTGCTTTTTAATTATTCATTCTTCCTCCAAATTATCCATTGATTAGCTGGTCGTGGTGGTGCACCACACCTTTGATTTCAGCACTTGAGAGGCAGGGGCAAGAGGATCTCTACATCCCTTACTAGTTCTTTTTTTTTTTTTTTTTTTTGGTTTTTCGAGACAGGGTTTCTCAGTGTAGTTTTGGTGCCTGTCTTGAATCTCGCTCCATAGACCAGGCTGGCCTCGAACTCAGAGATCCTCCTGGTTCTGCCTCCAAAGTGCTGGGATTAAAGGCATGCTCCACCACCGCCCGGCCCCTTACTAGTTCTTTATGAAAATCAGAAAATACTGCTCTTTCAGAGAAGACAAAATGTACAGGTTGACTAACAGGACACTGGTTGACTTTCATCTCAAGTACACCACCTCATCTAAGTATCCTTGGGCAGAAGCAACCTACCCAATCATACCAAGGGACTTTTAGGAAACGCTCCTCATACCATCAGAATATTTTGTTTCTAAACTGGTTCTGGTAGGGCCCACCTGTAATCCTAGCACTTGGGAGGTGGAGGCAGGAGGATCAGAAGTTCCAGGTCATCCTTGGTTACATAATGAGATTAAGGCCAGCCTAGGATAACTGAGACCTTATCTCAAAAAGGGTGGATTGGAGGGATGACTCAATGGTTAAGAGCACTGGCTGCTCTTCCAAAGGAACCAGATTTGATTCCCAACACCCACATGGCAGCTTACAGCTGTCTGTAACCCCAGTTCCAAGGGATCAGGAATGTTTTCTGGCTTCCAAAGGCACAGACATAGGCAACACACACACACACACACACACACACACACACACACACACACACACAAGACAGTTTAAAAAAGATGACTCCCAGATGATATTTAAAAGTATTCAGAAATTTCACACAAAAAAACTTCCCCAAAGTGACGGGAAAATTAAACTTATTTTGTTTGTTTTTGGAGAAGTTTTTGTTTGTTTGAGACAGGACCTCACTTTTTAGTCCAGGTTGGCCTAGAACTCACTAAGTAGTCTAGGCTGGCCTCAAATTTACAGTTGATTCTTCTGTCTTTGCTGCCTGTGTACTGGGATTACACAAATAGATCCCACACTCAGAAGAACTTTCAAAAAGAAAGAAAATACGATAAAATCTAATAAAAAAAAAGCAAAGTTCAAAACAAAACAACAACAATAACACCAAGAATAATGAAGGAATTCTTAAGGCATTCAACCAGAAAAAAGAAATCACTGAAAACAAAATCAAACCATGTCTTATATGTTGGCGAGATGGCTCAGTGGGCCACAGCATTTCCCACCAAGCCTGAACAACTCAAGTTCAATCCCTAAGACCCGTAAGGTGGAAGTAAAGAATCCACTCCATCCCTACAAGTTGTCCTCTGACCTTCATATGCATTCTCATAATCCAAGGACAACTTACAAAATATCATAACCCCTCCAAAAAACTATGCCTTACCAAATTCAAAAAGAATAGGAATACCATCATAACTAAAGAACAGTATACAAATCTAAATTTAATTTTAAAAAGCAACACCCAGGAATTTTCAAATTTGAAAGGATTCAGGAACTAAAGAGCCATGTTTCTCTAGAAAAAAGACAGGTGTAGTGGCGCACGCCTTTAAACACAAACTACAACTGATAATCTGTTGGCATCAAAATCATCTGTATACAGAGATAAGGGCGTAGAGCCAAGGGACTCATGATTGCAAACATAAATATAAATAATGGCTATAAACCTTGAGGGTCTTGACAGAAAAGAGGATGGAAAGAAAAATAAAAATACTAAGTGCCTAATTTTTCTTAGCAGAGAGTTGTTACTGTTTAATATTAAAACTGTAATTTTTTTGGGGGGGGGGCGGGGGTTGTGGGTTTCTCTGTGTTGCCCTGGCTGTCCTGGAACTCGCTCTGTAGACCAGGCTGGCCTCCAACTCAGAGAGATCCAGTCTACCTCTGCCTCTCGAGTGCTGAAATTAAAAGTATGTTCCATACCCAGAGTGTTGTTATTGTTTCAAGATAGTCTTGCATTATATCCCACACTGGACTGTAACTCGCTATGTAAATCAATCTCACCTCAAATGGCAATCCTCTTGTGTCAGCCCAAGTGAACCACCTGTGCTGTGACCAACTGATTATTCCTAGGTGGCTAACTCTGGGTAATTTATCACTAGGAGGTTGGTTTTTGCTATACTATGGACTATACAGTCCAAAACCAGCTGCTAGGTTATTGTGGTTTTTATGCCTTGCGCGCGCGCGCGCGCAAGCGCATGTGTGTGTGTGTGTGTGTGTGTGTGTGTGTGTGTGTGTGTTTTCTTTCTGCTGTTGTTACTTCAGAACTAGAAACCCCACCAGGAAGATTGTGAGTTTCAGCCAGCCTAGACTACACCTTAAAACAAAAAATCTCCAACAATGAGAAAAAACAAAGAAGAAAATGCTTAGAACCTGAAGATGATTCAAAGTTTACACAGAAGCCATAATACAAGCAATATAAAACTCAAGTTAACCAAGTGGTGGTGGTACACACCTTTAATCCCAGCACTCGGGAGGCAGAGCCAGGTGGATCTCTGTGAGTTGGAGGCCAACCTGATCTACAAAACAAGTTCCAGGACAGCTAAGGCTACACAGAGAAACCCTGTCTCGAAAATACAAACAACAACAACAAAAAACCTATCACATTTCAGATAAGAAAAAGCCAATGTGGTGCTAAAGAAATGTCTCAGTTGGCCATCTACTTCTGACCAGAGTATATGGGACCTAAGTTTGATCCCTAGCACTCATGTGAAAATGTCCAACAAGGTGTCATGAGTCTGAAATCCTAGAACTGGGGAGGTGGAGACAGTAAGAACCCTGGGGTTTGTTAGCTAGCCAGTCTAGATGAAACAGCAAGCTCCAGGTTCACTGAGAGATCCTGTCTCAAAAAACAAGGTGAAGAGCAACTAAGGAAGACACCTGAGGTCAGCCTCTGGCCTTTAAGTGCATGCACACACAAACAACACACAAAAGAAAAAAAATTTAGTGATCAACTAATTTGATATATACTAAAAGAGATACCTTCTATGTACTTTAAGAGCCTCTGAGATGGTAATAAAGGGAATCGAACTGGATCTAACACTTCTACCACATGTTTTCTTCTCTTTCCCAGGTCTTTCAGAATCCACTGCATTGCAGCTAAGAAGACTTGGTATTCATCTTCAATGCTAAGCTCCTCACTTCGTAAAATTTTGATCAGCTGATCTTTCGTAAGTGCCAGGAACTCTTCTCCACTATGAACCTCCAAGAAATGGACATGAATATAGTTTTCTGTAAATTCCAAAAGATCATGGCAGGCAATTTGCTCAGAGAACTGGAAGAGTCCAATGCAGTTCTGTGGATCAATTTGTCCTTTCAGAAAATCACAGCAGAGATTAACAACTTCAGTCAACTGTAGCATGTCTGCTGCAACAATCAGCTCCTGAACATTGTTCACAGCTATGGTCACTAATCCTAAGGAAAGAAGTAGATAAAATAGTCATTAAATCAAAACAAACATTCAGCTTAATATTTTACTTGACTTCAATAATAGTTTAATTTTTGCAGAGTAGAAACTAAGTAAATAGGATATATGGTAAAAACACAAAATTTAAATGACAATGATATTTAACATTCATGGAACAACTAGGCCAGTGTGGTGGTGAATGTCTTCAATCTACCAGCACTTGGGAGGCAGAGACAAGAGGATCTCTGTGAGTTCAAGGCCAGCCTGATCTACAAAGTGAGTTCTAGGATAGTCAGTGCTGCAGAATGAGACCCTATCTCAAATAAAACAAAACAAAACAAACAAAAACAAAAAACAACCAACAACATTTATGGAACAACTATAATAAACCAGTCACAGTTTTAGTTGCTTTATACTCATTCAACATTCACTATATTCCTAGCCAGTAGATATAAATTTTCTTATTATTGTATTAAGTAAACAGAATTAGGAAGTTTAAATAACTCTTCTCCAAATTATAAGACAGAAAGACTGGAGAGATGGCTAAGCAGTCAGAGCATTTGCTGCTCTTGCAGAGGACCCAGGATTTAGTTCCTAGCACCTACAGGATGCCTGACAGTGGCCTGTAACTCCAATTCCCATAGAAATCCAAGGCCCTCTCCGGCCACCACAGGCACTGCATATATGTGATGCTCATACATACATGTAGGTAAAACCTCATACACAGAACATAAAAATGAAGAACTCTTCAAAAATGTTTTGAAAAAAGTGTATGATTGAGCAAGTGCAAATTAGGGACTGACATTAAAGCCAACACTTTGCTTGCTTGTTGAGACAAAGTCTCACTATATGGAGCAAGCTGGCTTCCAGCTCTCAATCTTCTTGTCTTTGCATCCAGGGTGCTGGGATTAAAGGAGTGCACACTATATCCCGGTGAAGTTCATACTTTTAACACAGGTTATATGCAATTAACAAACTTACTGAGGTAGTGGGGAGGGAGAAGAAAGCAGGTTTACTATATTCATTTATGATAAAATGTCATATAGTGTTAGTCTTTTAATATGAGGTATAATCAAGACTCTATACACATGAGAAACTACTAAAAATTTGAACTGAATATTTGGATTTCTTCCCCCGAAGACTCCATGTTCATTTTCTTTTCTTTTTTAAGACAGGGTCTCAAACTCACTATGTAGCTGAAGATGACCTTGAATTCCTGATTCTTCTGCCTCTACCTCCCAACTGGGATTATAATTCTGTGCCACCATGCTCAGCCTTACTTTCACAATTTATGTAATAACTTTGGAGGACATCAAATAGCTAATTATATTCAAGGTAGTAGAAACACTATAATTCTCTTACCTAATAAATGTTCCAGTCAGTCTTATACTTTTATCCCTTTTAAGAGTCTGTGGGTAATCTAGAGCCTTGCACATAATAGATAAGCACTTTATTACTAAGCTATACCTCCAGCCTTTTTAAAATTTTTATTTCATTTTATTTCTTTAGATAGGGTTTTACTGTGTAGCCCTGGCTGACCTGCAATTTGTTATGTAGACCAGGCTGCCCCTGAAATCAGAGAGCTCCTCCTGCCTCTGCTTCCTGAGTGCTGGGATTAAAGGTTGCACCACCATGCCTGGCCACCCCCAGCCTTTTATAACAATCACTGCATTAAACTATTGGTCTGCTGTGGGATGTCTTTCTGTGCACTGTGAATATGTGGTGCTCTGATTGGTTGATAAATAAAGCTGTACTGGCCTATGGCAGGGCAAGATAGGTTAGACGGTACATTCAAACTGAAGATGAAGGAGGGTGGAGTGGGCGGAGGGGGGGGGACGCCAGCCCCGGCCCAGGGAGCAACCCATGTAGCAACAGATAGATTAATTAAAAAAAAAAAAATAGAAACGGTTTAAGTTATAAGAGCTAGCTAACAGCCGGGTGGCGGTGGTGGCGCATGCCTTTAATCCCAGCACTCGGGAGGCAGAGCCAGGCGGATCTCTGTGAGTTCAAGGCCAGCCTGGTCTACAGAGCGAGATCCAGGAAAGGCGCAAAGCTACACAGAGAAACCCTGTCTCGCAAAACCAAAAAAAAAAAAAAAAAAAAAAAAAGAGCTAGCTAACAAGGCCATACAGTTTGTAAATAATATAAGCCTCTGTGCTTACTTGGGACCAAGTGGCTACTGGATGAGGGTGGGAGAGATTCCTCCCGACTGCGGGCTACATTGGTCCCAAATTTTATTTTCTTGGTTCTATTTATAAGTTTGAGCTGAGTATTGTGGCTCATGCCTTTAGTCCCAGCACCCAGGAGGCAGAGACAGGGGATCTTGGTGAGCTCAAGGCTAGCCTGGTCTACAGAGTAAGTTCCAGGACAGCCAGGGCTACACAGAGAAACCCTGTCTTGAATAACCAAAAAAACAACACTTTTACAAAGAGACAAACTTAAATAAGTTACTTTGGTCATGATATTTTATCACAGCAACAGAAAACTAATATATAGATATACCTGTGTAAATGAAATCTAGAAGCAACTGAAAGATTCCAGCTTCAACTCCTAGAATCTGTACAACATCTTTTGAGGACTCTTTCATTCCTCCAGCGAACAAAGCTGCAAAGTATGGACTACTGGCAGCCAGAACCAGACGGTGAACTTGAAAGGTTTCCTTCCCAACTTGTAGCTGTACATCACAGAAATGCTGTCCATTTCTCATTTTATTGATTTGGGCCAAGATGAGCTGGGCATGTTTCTCAGAGGAAAATGAACTATCACCAGCCTGAGCACACTCCTCCTTAGACATGATGATCACAGGTTAATTAAAGAGACTATTGATCATTATCTGCTTCTACCCTGAGAAACAAAACACAAAGATCAAACAACAGATCTTTTTGTTAATATATTTTCTATTCACATATAGATGAAACATTCTCTATCATTTATTTAGGGTTTTAAAACACATATCAAACAAATAAGAGCTAAAACTATATGATATGACTTCTAATATGCCTTCTGGTAATGGAATGTGTACATCAAAGGATACTTCACTGAAGAAATAAGCACTAAATTGGGCACTAAAAGATAAATAGCAATAAGGTATGAGGAACAGTCATAAACCTCTCCTTGGGTAAAGAAAGAAAGGTGCAAAGGCAGAAGATATATCATGCAGTCAGGAAGTAAACATTTTAGGCATGACGAACTTCTAAAAATCAACTTTTACCAGCCCAAATGTCTGCTTAAAATCTTTCAATCTGTATGCTTCCCTTAACATACAAGGCCTTTGAGGATCTTTGTTATAACCCAGGACTGTTCAAATAATAGCTTTTCCAGATAACATTTTCCTGTTTCTCTCTCCTCTAGACTTGGTGGCCACCCTAACCTTACCTATGTTATAGCCTATATTACCCCTGCCATCTTAATCCCAGCCCACACATACACAAACACACACACACACACACACACACACAAACACACACACAAAGTTCTTGAAAGACAGTCCCTGCATGACCAGGAACTAGCTTCTATTGCCTTAGGACCGATCTCCAACATATATCAGCATTTCAAATGTTTGAAGTAAGAAATAAAAGGCTTGGGTTTTTGTTTTATGAGACAATATTTGTAATGGCCCTCCTGCCCTCTGACACCCTAGCGCTGGGACTGCATGTGCTGCCAAACCTGCTTCAGTTGTTAGTTTCTTCACAAATTAGGCCAACTGTAGTTTTTGTTATCTTTGTTTGGTTTTGTTTTTTAAGACAGGGTCTTACCATATAGTCAGTCTTAGCCAGACAGGAACTCACTATGTAGACCAGACTGTCCTCAAACTCAAAATTAACCATCTGCTTCTACCTTCTGAGTGCTGGGATTGAAGTTCTGTGCCACCATGCCTCATCCTCAATTGTAATTTTTATAACAACTGAGAGATCAAAAGAAAAAGATAATCTTCTCTCAGGCCACAGAAAAGAAAACTACCAGACTTTCTCCAGCATTAATGCATGGACAGTCTCATATTCATTTACTCTAAGCCTAGGGTTGTTCCTACCATATCATATTGCATAGAAATTATCAGATCGGGATCAGGGAATGGAACTCAAGTACAGAAACTTGAACCTAAATCTTTATAGGTTTAGCAAATAGAAACATGTCGATAGACATTTCAGAACTCTTGGGTTCTTCAAGTAGGCATGAAGTATGAGATAACAAAAAGCCAATCCTTTTATTATTTAAGTCACAAAGGAAAGTTGGAGACAAATAACATAATAGATTACAACGAGACTAAAAGGAATAAATTCAGGTTACTGAATAAAGTAACCATGAATTCTTACAATATAAGATAGGCAGATAAAGCTGGGCAGTGGTGGCACACGCCTTTAATCCCAGCACTTGGGAGGCAGAGGCAGGCGGATCTCTGTGGGTTCGAGGCTCGCCTGGTCTACAAAGTGAGTTCCATTACACAGAGAAACCCTGTCTCAAAAAAAGAAAAAAAGAAAAAAAAAAGCCAGATAAAGCAGAGGAAATGTTAAAATGATTAAGGTCTTGTAATTTAGGCATGAAAGAAAATTAGTAAT